>JAGHPS010000816.1:0-27500 GCA_020976635.1 Castanea crenata
TGGACCACAATATATGTTATCTACATGTTTTCTTGTAAAAATGTCGACATTATATTCTAAACAAATTATTGGCCAGCAAGGCCCGGGGGCATTTTTGAACAAAATTTAACCATTTTTTTTCTTGAAAAATGTTTTTCTATTTATTCTTGAGACTCTAAATATGCAATCTACTAGTTATTGTACAAAAATGCCAACATTGTATTTCTATCAAAATTCTTGCTCGGGGCTTTCTCAAACAAAATTTAACCGATTTTTTTTTTCTTGCAAAAGATTTTTGAATTTGTATCTTGAATCTCTAAATATGCTATCTATAAGTTTTTGTGCAAAAATACCGAGATTGTATTCCAACAAAATTCTTGGCTGGCAGGAGCCGAAGGTATTTTGTACAAAATTGACCCTTGTTTTTTTCTTGCAAAAGATTTTTCCGTTTCTTTTCTCGGACTAGTATATATGTTGTGCGGGCGTCCCCCTCTTTAAAGCTCAGACGGACTAAAAGCCCCTTTATGCTAATGCCACTATGTGGAATCCTAGTGTCGGCCAAATGCACGATCTCATTTTGAGATAAGCTTAGGTGCTCCTCGAAACACGAGGCCTAAAGTTGAAAACGTTTATGACATGGTTGCAACGGGAGTTTTCACCATCTCCGATGGTTAGGCTACCCGAACAGCCATAGCTTAGAGAATACAAATAGATTGTAAGCCCATATACCTCTTAGGCCCACTAGTGTATTTGGGTGCATACATATGTTATTACAAATTTTGTACAAAAATGCCAAAATTGTATTTAGGTCAAATGAATCAGACAGTGACTTAGGGCTTATTTGGTTTAGAGGAGTTTTGAGTGATATGATCAAAAACTCATAACTGAGTTATCAAAACACATGGGACCCACACAAATATTTTTGTTTGGCTTGGTTTTCAACCCTTCCATTTCTCAATTCTCTGATTTTTTAGTGATGAGATATAGAAACTGAAAATGTTTAATTTCAAGTTATAGAAATAGAGTTATGATGACATTTTTGTAATTAGCCACATATATTCAGCTGCAATGTTTGACAAACATTGGGATTTTTGTTGTTGTTGTGAACCGAGCACAACTGTTAAAGTTGAAAACTGAGTCTGAGTTAAGGTGTCAAACAAGAGACTTGAGATATTTTAAGTGACGAGTAATGAATCATGAAAATGATGACAAATTACAAACCAAACAGACCTACTTGAAGTCCAGTCTTAAGAGATTGTTTTAGGGAAAGAGCCCTGCCCTTTATCTTACCGTGTATTAGTCGATAATTAGATATTGTTTCTAAAGCATATCTAATTACTGAAATATCTTCCAAAGTACCGTACATTTTTTGTCGTTAATATATGTGTAATTTCTAGGATGACATTATGTAGTGCTTGAGAGTGCTTTTATTTTTGCGACTTGTCATTTCTCTTGGACCAAGTAAGATGATATTACGTAATTCTACGGATCGTATTAGGGGCATTTAAAAGAATCACATTTTTCAACTTTTTAATATTATCTGTGTGCAGTGGCAGAGATTTTTCACTGTCCAAGAAATTTTAATATACAGATTTGAGATTATAGTGTGCTCCAAGTCCTACACGTGGTGGACTAGATAAAGTTGTCTTTAAAAGCAAAAACAAAAGCAAAGCTCTTCTAGTTTCCTTCTAGTCATATACGTGGTACCGTTTGATTTTTCTTTTTGTTATTGTTAAAGATTATATTTTTACAACAATCTCACCACACAATTGACTTCGATTTTTGCCTTTTATTCCAAAAAAAAAAAATGAAAAAATGTTTTGACAACAGTCTCACCAATTTTTTTATTTTTTTTTTATAAAATTATTGTAAAATATAAATGGACTTAAAAATTGATGGCCAGAGTTTTGACCGGATTACAATTTCAATGTTTGTTGCACATAAACTTGTAAATAACATATTGGGATCCAATAAACCGTTAGAAAACTCTTTTGTAAGAAAAAAAAAAAAACTCAATTAAAATGTGTTCGAAAATACCCCTAGGTCCTACTCTCCAAGAATTTCAACCGGAATACAATTTCGTCGTTGTTGCATGAAAACTCGTATGTAGCATATTTAAATGTCCAAGAACCAGTTGGAAAAACTATTGCGAGAAGAATAGAAAATCTTGACTAAAATTTGTTCGAAAATGCTCTTAGGTCCTACCGGATGAGAATTTTGACCGGAATACCATTTGGCGTTTCTGCACAAAAATTTGTAGATATCATATTTATAGGCCCAGGAAACAATTGTGAAAAAAATATGGTTAAATCTTGTTTTAAAATACCTCTAGGTCCTACTGGCCAAGAATTTTGACTGGGATAAAATGTCTATTTTTTACAAGAAAACACGTATATAGCATATTCAGAGGTTCAGGAAACAAATGTAAAAATCTTTTGCAATAAAAAAAAAAATTCAATTAAATATTGTTTGAAAATGTTCCCTAGTCCTGCTGGTCAAAAATTTTAACCGGAATACAATGTTGAAGTTTTTGCAAGAAAACTTATAGAAACTATATTTAGAAGTCCCAGAAACAAATGGAAAAATCTTTTGCAAAAAAAAAAAAAAAAAAAAAAAAAAAAATCGATTAAAACTTGATCAAAAATGCCCCGTGGTCCTACTAGCAAAGAATTTTAATTGAAATACTATTTCGGCATTTTTGCCCGAAAACTTGTAGATGGCATATTCAGTGATAAAAAAGTGAAAGCCTGACAATAATGGTATCTTTTGTTGTGCCCATGCCTATAGTTTGAAACTCCGCATTATCTACCTATCACAAAAAAATCTTTCTTTCTCAATTTATTTACTTTATAATTCTCTATCTTTCTCCTTCTCTAAGTCTAGTGAGGATCAATCTTCCTCCGCCAGCATCACAATTTATCATCACAATTATCATCACCTCTTTGGCCTCACATTCTCAATTAGCAGTTATTGATAAGCAAATTTTTCGATCTCTCTCTACTGGGAACGCCACCTACAAACCATTATTTATTGTTTCATTCTACTGTCGTCTGACCATAATTTTTTTCATTCAAAACATGAGTTTGTTTCTTCTACTCAAACTTTTTTTCTTTTTGGTAATATATTTTGAAATGTGCTTTTAAAATGAATAAAAATTTATATAAAAGAAACTATAGCAAGAAGTTGTAATTATTGTAAACTTCTACAAATTTAGCTATGCAGTCCATACATGATCCTAACTTGATTACGTATTATTAAACCAGTTTTTCAACAACACGATAGTTACAAAAAGAGAATATATAAAGTTTAATTTGACCAATTTGATATGAATGCAAACCTAGGAAGCTTGGGCAGCCAAAATCATGGTGTATGTGTCATGTACGTAGAGTGTCCGTCAAAATTAATTTTGAATTCTGACCCAATCCAGGCATAATGACCTAAAAAAATGAAGAAAAAGAACTTGGTGCCGTAAATCTATACTCCCTAAAGAGCAACCACAGCAGTAGAGTTAAATTTTTAACTTTTTAGCTATACAAAAAGTAACTTTATTTATTTTACCTTCTCACATTCTACAACAGTGAAGTTATTTCAACTTTTAACACAATAAAATAATATAAACACTACAATAAAATAATATTTCATTCAACCACTAATACACAACCACCATCAAACCCATAAAAATCACTGCACAACCACAACCCCACCTTGCCCATCAAAACCAGTGAAGAAGAACAAAAAAAGAAAGCAGAAAAATCAACATAGTCAAATCGAAACCCAGTTGGGAAATCAAAGGGTAATGGAGGAGAGATGTCCCAGGAATCGAGATAGGGGTTGTACATCTCGACAGCTGAATGGTCCTCGATGTCGACAAGGTTTCCGATGAATCTAACACTGCCGACAACAATGAAACTGGGTCGGTTGTGGTTATGGTTGTGGCTAGAATAGAAGACTTCGAGGAGAGGGTTGAGGCGAGAGTAGTGTAAAGGGGAAATGGTGGAAATGTGGCGAGAGGGGACTATGGAGAAGGAGAAGGTGGGTGTGGTGGGCCTGTGGAGGAAGAAAGAAGAGATGGAGGGGCAGTAAGGAGAGAGACACAAAGATAGGAGAATGAAAGCAAGAAAGAATAACAAAAAAAAAATAGTGTAAACACAAAATAAAAATTCTACAAAAAAAAAAGAAGCTTTCAGCTACAGTGCACATCTATATAGATGTGCACTGTAACAATAAAGGTAAAAATTTCAACTTTAGCTCCACTGCTATAGTGTGAATTTTTATATTTTGGTGTAACTAAAATAGCTATATAGATACACTGCTGTGAGTGCTCTAAGGTCTTTTACAGCATATTGAGGATAAGGATTTTTTAGATGAATAAAGTTTCTCTCAAAACTCGAACTTCTTGTATATTTAATCTAAACCAAATTTGAAAAGAAGCTTTGTTCTTTTTTATACTCTTGATCTGCACTCTAGGCACTCAGAAAGTCAAATGGGTGCTACTCAAAGCTCAGCAGTGTTGCTCAAAGCCCATTGGCTCTCCCTCCAAGCTTCAGACATTTACCTACAAAGCGTAGAAAGGATGTGATCCACTAATCCTATAACTTCATTGTCCATGGTAGGTAGCTAACTACTCTGAGTTCCATTCGCTATTAGTCTCACTCCTATGTGATTATTCCCTCCATACCATTGTGTCGCGTCTCACATAGCCATCAAAAATGGGAGATGGGACAGTGCATAATTCTCATTGTCATATAAGGACCAATGTTGGTAAAAGAGTAAAGTGCACAAGCCTCTTGGAGGCCAGGCTCAAAGCGCGAGCACACATTTGAAATAGTTGACAGTACCCAAGACTAATCACACTGTTTAGCAGCTAAGACTAATCACACCGAGACACCTATAAAAGATTGACAACTAAACCAAATATAACATATACATCTATTTCCAAGCTCCAAAGCTATAGTCATTATGCAGTCACTTTAGACAAGTGATTCACGCTCTTCTTCCTGCTTTTCTTTCATTCTTTGAGAAGCGATTTACAAAACCATATGCTGCCATGCACCCAATATGCAGGCATTGCCTGTGCGTGTATTTTGTATATTCTGAATATACAAAATACATACACAGGCAATAGCTAAAATACATGAGTTTGAGCCCAATGGGCAATAGGAAGTCTGGGCCCACAATAGGCAATATAATACATATATTTCTAATTTAGAACAATAATAATACAAAACTGGCCAGCAAATGGGCAATATCTTAAAAACACATCTACAAAAATACTTAACCAACATTACACAGTCCATACAATCTTTGAGATCTTTTTCTTCAACCATATTAGGGAAAGGGATGCGGATGCTCATAATATTTTTTATATTCATCCTCTACGTAGTGAATCTTCATAGCACCGCTCCTGAGTGACTTAAAATGGTCTCTACGTTGCTTATCTTGAAAAAGCCTTGTACAAAATAAAGCAAGTTTCAGAGAGTTGTTCAGTCCATCAACCTTTTCAAGAGAGAGCATTGAAGCTCTTACCTCTTCTTGTTCAATTTTGTACAAGTTTAAGGATGAACTACCTTCCTCAATCATTCTCTTTTTCTTTTTCTTTTTCTTTTTCTTCAAGTCTTTGGAATCTTGCACATTGAAGATGGCATGAACTTCACTGGCGAGAAACAACTTTTTTGATTTAAATATAACAATATCCGGTACTAACTGCATAAAAATAACTCAAATCCTTATTTTGAACACAAGTCAAATAAATAATTTTATAACTAGCCATTTTAACTAAAAAAATTAAATGGTAGTAAAACATTAGATATTAACTTACCAACTTTTGGACACCACTTCAACAAAATTCAACCCAAAATTATAAAAACCATAAAAAGGTCAGGTGTATCAATATGATATTTTTCCCACCTATCCTACACTTACACGTTTATATCACACATTTTGAAAACCTACTACATCCGCAGGTTTTATTCAAACTTTCAAACAACAATACTGTATTTGGTTTCATATATGCGGGTTTTGTATATGTTTTCAACTAGGAAAAAACGTGAATGCAAAACAGAGGAATACATGAAAACATAAGACAGAGAAGGAACAAACATATCAAGAAAAAACAGACAACAATGAGAAGTTAGTGACATTAACAGAAAAGAAAGCAAAGTGATGACTAACCTGCAGTATCCTCTCCCAGTCGCGTTCGTCTTTTGGAGTTATTGTCCCTAATTTACAATCGATAATATTTGGGTCTACCAATTTTATGACCTGATTCCAGGTTTTCCAATATTCTTTGATATTGCCCCAAATATCTTTTACTTCAAACGCAGTCAGACCAGCATCATCGTAGCTGCTGTTCACAAAGTCTACCACATCAGAAAGTTTTTCATACTTGATGTTCTTTTTTCATCAAGGTAATTCGATGCTGCTTTCAGAAAAAAAGGATAGCAGCCAGCTATTTCTTGTAAACGTTCCATTGTGATTAAAATGAAACAGAACCAGAAAGAGATATGGAAAGTAGAAATAGAGAAACAGAGAGAATTTTCTTAAGCTGAAATCAATTGTGATGAGTGACTGAGTTCTGAGTCTGAGAGGTGAGAGCAGAAGTTTAAAGAGTAGAGACGTGTGTGGCTGAGATCAAAGCAGAAGGGGAATATATATATATATATATATATATATATATATATATATATATATATATATATATCTTGCACAGTAATAGCAGTGATTCCATCAGTGACTAAAAAGTGACAATTCGGCATCGTTTTTTTTTTTGTTTTTTTAATATTTTTTCCCCAAAAAACACAAGTGGCAATACTGTAACTCAAACGACATTTTTTTTCTTCAAAAAATGCAAATGACAAGACACCAGAGTTACTAATAAACACACGTTAACTTTTTCTTTAATTCAATTTCTTTTGATAAGAACGTTATAGTATTTATAACAAAAAATAATTATATATATATATATAGAGGCAAAAAAACACATTTTTTATATATTTTCAAGCTGAACACAGTTTCTCACCTAAGGGAGAAACTCTTCGAACTTCCCGTATATTTCTTATTTAGATGTGAATTTTAAAAATCTACCGTTAAAATTCATGCTCTTTATATTCGTTACATACATAGTACTATTTGATCAATTAATTTATTTTTTACATACAACTTTAGATTACAAAAACTTAAAATTATAACATTTATTTGATAACATAGCAATTAATTTTTAATTTTTTTAAAATTATGTAAGCATTAAAAATATAATAACATCGTACAATTTAATGATTAAATTTTCAAAATTCACACTCAATATAAATATATATGATGAGTTTTTTAGAGTTTCTCTCCAAACTAGTTTGGAGAAAAACTTTGTTCTTTCAAGCTATATTTATTTTAGCTCCTAAATTTTATTTTTAAGTCCCTAAAATCAAAAGGCAATCTTTTTGTCCATACTATCATCTCCCTAACGAAAATAATGGCAAACGGATTACACTGCTAGCAGACTTAAATACTAACATCAGCATTAAAATAATAATAATAATAAATATTTTATTTAACATTTTAAAAATACCACGTCATCTTTTAAAAACAAAAAATTAATTTATAAATTTTAACTAAATGAAAAAAAAAAACAGAAATAAAAACTAAAAAAAAATATAAATTGAGATGTAGCTTTTATTTTGAGGAAGAAGAGACAAGAACAAAAGCTCAAAAAATTCAAAACCCAAAAACATCTAGGTGGACTTAAGAATCGTTTGATCTTAATCAATTATTTGTTGTTCTGATTGAAGAACACAAAAGTAAGAAAAGAAGAAAGAAAAAAGGTACCTAAATTCTAAAACACACAGATTCAAACACACATAAGTTATAAGAGACAACTTGCAATATCAAACACAAACACGCACGATTAGCCAAAACCCAAAAATACCATAGATTGTTAAAAAAAAATCTAAAGTGAGATGAGAGAAAAAACCCAGATTGACCAGAAAAATAAAAACCAGATCGGTATTTTGAACAAACCCACTACTGAACAACAAACTCTGCAACTGAAACAACTTGTTCTTCCTACTCTCTATCCCTCTAGCTAAACTCTGAGCACCCAAAATTTTCAAAACCCAAAGAATAGAATCCCAAAAATTAATGCAATTAAAAAAAAAACAATAAAATTAACACTAAACATTGGCCACAACAATAAGATCGGTGGAACAAAAACCACCACTCCGAATACATCACCAAACCAACACTTGTTCATTCTAAGCACGGCAAATGCCATACACTTGTTTATCCTGACCTGTTTGGACCACCAAAACCACTTCGAAACCCAGAACCCGACCACCATAGCTCTTAAATCACTCCCCATTTAGTTGATCTTGAACGCACATGCCGCCGCTAGCCATGCCATGACAGCAACCGGTCTCAACATCTCCTTCAAACCCGGATCAAACCGATCTCAGCCTCTCTCTTTCTAACCCATATCAAACCCATCAAACCAAGATCTCAAGACCAGAGAGAGATAAAAATGTTTGAGCTGAAAGTGTGATGAGAAACTCTCATTGTCTTCTCTCTCCTTGGAGTTTCTACTTAAAAAAACGCGTGTGGTTTCATCTCACCTGATGCATGAAAACCAACGAAGAGAGAAGACAATGAAAGTTTCTTTGTCTTTCGGTAAAGCCCGTGTACATAACTTTACCACACTGCTCAAGACAATGTGGTTTGAAATAGAAAAAAAAAAATTATCAGCTTTGATGTTTTGTTGTTTTATTTTAGGCTTAGGACCGATTGGATACATTTGAAAATTGAGGGAATGTTTAAATAGAACTTATTTTGTTAAAATTGAAAACTGAAAACTTGAAAAAACTGCAACAAAATAATTTTTAAATATGTGAATAGTATCGTAAGACTCATTTTTAATGAAAAATTGCTGAAAAGTAAATTTTGTGGGTCCATAAACAGTACATAGTGCACTGTTCACAGTTGAATTGGTCCACTATTGCGGCTACTGTTCTTGCACAATGCATGAACAGTAGCCTCTATCTTCTTAAACGCCTGCCCAAACAAAAAAAAAAAAGAAAAAAAAAGCAAAACACAATAGAGAAACGCAGACGCTAAATAATCTGTAGCCAAATGGATACTGAAAACTGAAAATATGGTAGTAAAATAATTTTTAAATGCGTGAATAATACTGCGGAACCCATTTTTAAAAAGAAGTTGTTGAAAAAGTGTGCGCACAGTGCACGCTGTGCATTTTGTCCCTACTTTTTTGAAACGCGGCAAAAAAAAAAAAAAGGAAGGCTGAAAACACACAAACGCAACCACAAAAGGTTGAATCCAAACCGACACTTAGGATGGGTTTGGATTGGGCATTTCAGCCCAGCATCTGTGTTTCGTGATTAATAATTTTTTTTTTTTGCTAGACGCGCACTTGTCACTGTTCATTGGCCATGAACAGTCATTTTAGGCCAATGAATAGTGATTTTAACGTTGAAAAGTGTTTTTTACCTATTAAAAATTTATTTTGTTACAATATTTTTCAGTTTCAGTTTTCAGTTGTACCCAAACAAACCATTATTTGTGTTTAATTTTATGTTGACCTGGATAACTGATAGATATTTTTGAGTTTTGAATTTTCTAGATTTATGTTCTTAGCTAGATCTCAATTTATATTATTTTTTGTTTTTATTTCTGTTTTTTCTTTTTTTCATTTAGTTAAAATTCATAAATTGATTTTTTGTTTTTAAAAGATAACGTGGCATTTTTAAAATGCTAAATAAAATATTATATTATTATTTTAATGCTGACATCAGTATTTAGTGTGCCAGCTTTGCACTCCATTTGCCACGTAAACTATTTCGTTAGTGAGATGACGGTAGAGACAAAAACGAGATCGCTTTTATATTTTTGGGACTAAAAACGATAAAAATAAAATCTAGAGACCAAAGTGGAAATCACCTGAAAAAATAGGGACGAAAATGTAGTTTCCGCTATATATATATCATATCATATCATATTATATCATATTATTATATATAATAAAAGCTGTGGTTGCACCCAGTGGCGACATCAATTCGCAAAAATTCTCTTAGATTTTTAGATTTTAAGAAAATATGTATATATATATATATATATATATATATATATATATATATATATATATAATGTGTTGAATTCAGACTCCAAATTTTGATAGATTGAAACCGTACAAACCATGGTTGGCGAAATCATTTTTTTCCTTCGAAAAATTTCGGCATCCGGAACTATCTGCACAAATATAACTGAAATTATTATTTTGAATAGAAATTGGACAACATCTTTCACCGAACAAACTACCACTCTTATTTTAGAGCTCTGTCTCTTTAAATCATTCTGACATATAAATAATCTCCTCGTCAACTCAACCACAAAACAAGAACAGCAAGGAACGGACCATCCATACAAGACAGAATGCAGAGTTTTTCGTCTCCACTTTTTCACTTATTTTATTCTTTTCTATTGTGTGAATTGAATTCATACGTGAGTTTAAGTTTTGTATTTGTTCTCAACTAGGCATGAACATGAATACAAAGCAAAAGACATGGAAACGAAAAAAGAAAAAGAAAAGAAGAAGCAACAAACATATCAAGAAAAGAAACAGACAACGATGAAAAAGTAGCGTTAACAGACAAGAAATATATGACTAACCCTCACTAGTTGATCCCAGGCGAAGTCATCAATTTTGATTTCTCCAGTGGTAAAATTAATCATTTTGTGAGGCACATAGGTCTCTACGCGTACCCAGGTTTCCCAGAGGGCCCGAAGTTTATTCCATGTGAATTTTACATCAAAACAATTAAGGTCAGTTCCAAACTTACGATTCACAATTGCTGCGACGGCAATAAGTCTATCCCCTACGATATCGGTAGAGCGGCCTTCCCAATTGACATTCATGGAGGCAATCATCAAAAAGAATTCTATCGCACCATCTATTTCAAGTAATCGTTCCATGGTTGTCTCCTTTTATAGGGGCACGCAAACTGTACCGAAAAGAAAATCCTTAAAAGAAACTGCTAAAAGAGAAACACTTGCTAGAACCTGGAGCTGTGAATATCAATATGAAAGACCCAGTATAGCTATTTGGATATTACCTGGTTCTATCAACTTCAAGCTGAGAAATGGAGAACAGTTTGTATGAACCTCAAAACACCCGCTGATTGCATTGTTTACTGGAAAGAAAAAGAGTGATAGCAATATGGGCTAAAATTTCTGTAAAAATTGTAACTATTTAACACAGTGAACTGAAGAGGCAAAACAAAGAAATGTTAATAAAAGAATCAAACTTAGACAGATATCCTAAGACAAAAACAACATTAAAAAAATAACAATAACTACCTTTGTTTCGGTAATAAAATATGAAAGCTAGAATATGAAATGAGTAACAGCAGAAACCAGCAGCAGTACACAGGCGAGAGAGAGAGAGAGCTCTGTCGGGTTTGAGAGACGAAGACAGGGAATAAATATGCCCTCCTCTACTTGAATTCCTAATTCCTTTTTTACCCTTCCTCCCTCCAATAAACATTAGGACCTAACCTAATTCATTTTTTGCCAAAATGCCATTATCCTATATATTTTGGGATTACATCTGGTAGTAATAAATACTGGATGGTATTGTATTAATAACCCAACCGCACCTTCCACACATCACCCGAGCTTCCCCCTCAACAAAACCCGCGATATCTTTCATCTAAGGGGCATTAACCGGAGCATCTTGGAAAATTTCATTAATTGAGTTTTTGATAAAATTGCTCGGGAAAAATTTAAGGCCATTAATTAGCTTTTGGAGAGGATGTAGACTCTAGTTATTTTACACTGTCTTCATAAAAATCTAAAAACCACGCTTAAGGAAATATAATATAAATTTTTTTTTTCCAAACAGGTTGAGTGAGAAGTGAGCATTGGATTTAATGGATTCCTTCTATGCACCCTTCTTTCTTTCTTATTATTATTATTATTTTTTAGTTTTTCAATTTTACTAGTACATTTTTTATTTTATTTTTTTTACAGCGCAGATATGTATGTTTAGTATAGGATTCTGCCTCTATAAGCAGGCCTTGGGTCACATGACTCTGATACCAGCCGAAATGTATGTTTGGGGCATTTTCGGAAAAAAAAAATTAACTGAATATTTTTTTTCTTCAAATTTTTTTTTTTTCCATTTGTTTCTCTAACCTCTAATATATTATCTACATGTTTTTATGCAAAAATGCAACATCAAATCTTGGGCATTTCCCAAAAAAAGTTTTAAGAGTTTTTTTTTTCTTGCAAAAGATTTTTATTTTACCTACAAGTTTCTGAGTAAAATCGCCCACGTTGTATTCCAAAAAAAATTCTTAGCCTAGCAAGTACTAGGGGCATTTTCAAACAAATTTATGCAATCTATACGTTTTCATGCAAAGACGCCGTCTTGGTCAAAATTTTGACTAAGTTTTTTTTTCCTGCATAAGATTTTTCTTTTTGTTTCTTGGACCACAATATATGTTATCTACATGTTTTCATGTAAAAATGTCAACATTATATTCTAAACAAATTATTGGCCAGCAAGGCCCGGGGGCATTTTTGAACAAAATTTAACCATTTTTTTTCTTGAAAAATATTTTTCTATTTATTTTGAGACTTCTAAATATGCAATCTACTAGTTATTGTACAAAAATGCCAACATTGTATTTCTATCAAAATTCTTGCTCGGGGCTTTCTCAAACAAAATTTAACCGATTTTTTTTTTCTTGCAAAAGATTTTGAATTTGTATCTTGAATCTCTAAATATGCTATCTATAAGTTTTTGTGCAAAAATATCGAGATTGTATTCCAACAAAATTCTTGGCTGGCAGGAACCGAAGGTATTTTTGTACAAAAATTGACCCTTTTTTTTTTCTTGCAAAAGATTTTTCCGTTTCTTTCTCGGACTAGTATATATGTTGTGCGGGCGTCCCCCTCTTTAAAGCTCAGACGGACATAAAAGCCATTTATGCTAATGCCACTATGTGGAATCTAGTGTCGGCCAAATGCACGCTCTCATTTTGGATAAGCTTAGGTACTCTTCGAAACCACGAGGCCTAAAGTTGAAAACGTTTATGACATGGTTGGCAACGGGAGTTTTCACCATCTCCGATGGTTAGGCTACCCGAACAGCCATAGCTTAGAGAATACAAATAGATTGTAAGCCCATATACCTCTTAGGCCCACTAGTTGTATTTGGGTGCATACATATGTTATTTACAAATTTTTGTACAAAAATGCCAAAATTGTATTTAGGTCAAATGAATCAGACAGTGACTTAGGGCTTATTTGGTTTAGAGGAGTTTTGAGTGATATGATCAAAAACTCATAACTGAGTTATCAAAACACATGGGACCCACACAAATATTTTTGTTTGGCTTGGTTTTCAACCCTTCCATTTCTCAATTCTCTGATTTTTTAGTGATGAGATATAGAAACTGAAAATGTTTAATTTCAAGTTATAGAAATAGAGTTATGATGACATTTTTGTAATTAGCCACATATATTCAGCTGCAATGTTTGACAAACATTGGGATTTTTGTTGTTGTTGTGAAACCTAGCACAACTGTTAAAGTTGAAAATTGAGTCTGAGTTAAGGTGTCAAACAAGAGACTTGAGATATTTTAAGTGACGAGTAATGAATCATGAAAATGATGACAAATTACAAACCAAACAGACCTACTTGAAGTCCAGTCTTAAGAGATTGTTTTAGGGAAAGAGCCCTGCCCTTTATCTTACCGTGTATTAGTCGATAATTAGATATTGTTTCTAAAGCAATATCTAATTACTGAAATATCTTCCAAAGTACCGTACATTTTTTGTCGTTAATATATGTGTAATTTCTAGGATGACAGTTATGTAGTGCTTGAGAGTGCTTTTATTTTTGCGACTTGTCATTTCTCTTGGACCAAGTAAGATGATATTACGTAATTCTACGGATCGTATTAGGGGCATTTAAAAGAATCACATTTTTCAACTTTTTAATATTATCTGTGTGCAGTGGCAGAGATTTTTCACTGTCCAAGAAATTTTAATATACAGATTTGAGATTATAGTGTGCTCCAAGTCCTACACGTGGTGGACTAGATAAAGTTGTCTTTAAAAGCAAAAACAAAAGCAAAGCTCTTCTAGTTTCCTTCTAGTCATATACGTGGTACCGTTTGATTTTTCTTTTTGTTATTGTTAAAGATTATATTTTTACAACAATCTCACCACACAATTGACTTCGATTTTTGCCTTTTATTCAAAAAAAAAAAAATGAAAAAATGTTTTGACAACAGTCTCACCAATTTTTTATTTTTTTTATAAAATCATTGTAAAATATGAATGGACTTAAAAATTGATGGCCAGAGTTTTGACCGGATTACAATTTCAATGTTTGTTGCACAGTAAACTTGTAAATAGCATATTGGGATCCAATAAACCGTTAGAAAACTCTTATAGTAAGAAAAAAAAAAAACTCGAATTAAAATGTGTTCGAAAATACCCCTAGGTCCTACTCTCCAAGAATTTCAACCGGAATACAATTTCGTCAGTTGTTGCATGAAAACTCGTATGTAGCATATTTAAATGTCCAAGAACCAGTTGGAAAAACTATTGCGAGAAGAATAGAAAATCTTGACTAAAATTTGTTCGAAAATGCTCTTAGGTCCTACCAGGATGAGAATTTTGACCGGAATACCATTTGGCGTTTCTGCACAAAAATTTGTAGATAGCATATTTATAGGCCCAGGAAACAATTGTGAAAAAAAATATGGTTAAATCTTGTTTTAAAATACCTCTAGGTCCTACTGGCCAAGAATTTTGACTGGGATAAAATGTCTATTTTTTACAAGAAAACATGTATATAGCATATTCAGAGGTTCAGGAAACAAATGTAAAAATCTTTTGCAATAAAAAAAAAATTCAATTAAATATTGTTTGAAAATGTTCCCTAGTCCTGCTGGTCAAAAATTTTAACCGGAATACAATGTTGAAGTTTTTGCAAGAAAACTTATAGAAACTATATTTAGAAGTCCCAGAAACAAATGGAAAAATCTTTTGCCAAAAAATTAAAAAAAAAAAAAAAAAAAAATCGATTAAAACTTGATAAAAAATGCCCCGTGGTCCTACTAGCAAAGAATTTTAATTGAAATACTATTTCGGCATTTTTGCCCGAAAACTTGTAGATGACATATTTAGTGATAAAAAAGTGAAAGCCTGGCAGTAATGGTATCTTTTGTTGTGCCCATGCCTATAGTTTGAAACTCCGCATTATCTACCTATCACAAAAAAATCTTTCTTTCTCAATTTATTTACTTTATAATTCTCTATCTTTCTCCTTCTCTAAGTCTAGTGAGGATCAATCTTCCTCCGCCAGCATCACAATTTATCATCACAATTATCATCACCTCTTTGGTCTCACATTCTCAATTAGCAGTTATTGATAAGCAAATTTTTCGATCTCTCTCTACTGGGAACGCCACCTACAAACCATTATTTATTGTTTCATTCTACTGTCGTCTGACCATAATTTTTTTCATTCAAAACATGAGTTTGTTTCTTCTACTCAAACTTTTTTTCTTTTTTGGTAATATATTTTTGAAATGTGCTTTTAAAATGAATAAAAATTTATATAAAAGAAACTATAGCAAGAAGTTGTAATTATTGTAAACTTCTACAAATTTAGCTATGCAGTCCATACATGATCCTAACTTGATTACGTATTATTAAACCAGTTTTTCAACAACACGATAGTTACAAAAAGAGAATATATAAAGTTTAATTTGACCAATTTGATATGAATGCAAACCTAGGAAGCTTGAGCAGCCAAAATCATGGTGTATGTGTCATGTACGTAGAGTGTCCGTCAAAATTAATTTTTGAATTCTGACCCAATCCAGGCATAATGGCCTAAAAAAATGAAGAAAAAGAACTTGGTGCCGTAAATCTATACTCCCTAAAGAGCAACCACAGCAGTAGAGTTAAATTTTTAACTTTTTAGCTATACAAAAAGTAACTTTATTTATTTTACCTTCTCACATTCTACAACAGTGAAGTTATTTTAACTTTTAACACAATAAAATAATATAAACACTACAATAAAATAATATTTCATTCAACCACTAATACACAACCACCATCAAACCCATAAAAATCACTGCACAACCACAACCCCACCTTGCCCATCAAAACCAGTGAAGAAGAACAAAAAAAGAAAGCAGAAAAATCAACATAGCCAAATCGAAACCCAGTTGGGAAATCAAAGGGTAATGGAGGAGAGATGTCCCAGGAATCGAGATAGGGGTTGTACATCTCGATAGCTGAATGGTCCTCGATGTCGACAAGGTTGCCGATGAATCTAACACTGCCGACAACAATGAAACTGGGTCGGTTGTGGTTATGGTTGTGGCTAGAATAGAAGACTTCGAGGAGAGGGTTGAGGCGAGAGTAGTGTAAAGGGGAAATGGTGGAAATGTGGCGAGAGGGGACTATGGAGAAGGAGAAGGTGGGTGTGGTGGGCCTGTGGAGGAAGAAAGAAGAGATGGAGGGGCAGTAAGGAGAGAGACACGAAGATAGGAGAATGAAAGCAAGAAAGAATAACCAAAAAAAAAAATAGTGTAAACACAAAATAAAAATTCTACAAAAAAAAAAAGAAGCTTTCAGCTACAGTGCACATCTATATAGATGTGCACTGTAACAATAAAGGTAAAAATTTCAACTTTAGCTCCACTGCTATAGTGTGAATTTTTATATTTTGGTGTAACTAAAATAGCTATATAGATACACTGCTGTGAGTGCTCTAAGGTCTTTTACAGCATATTGAGGATAAGGATTTTTTAGATGAATAAAGTTTCTCTCAAAACTCGAACTTCTTGTATATTTAATCTAAACCAAATTTGAAAAGAAGCTTTGTTCTTTTTAATACTCTTGATCTGCACTCTAGGCACTCAGAAAGTCAAATGTGTGCTACTCAAAGCTCAGCAGTGTTGCTCAAAGCCCATTGGCTCTCCCTCCAAGCTTCAGACATTTACCTACAAAGCGTAGAAAGGATGTGATCCACTAATCCTATAACTTCATTGTCCATGGTAGGTAGCTAACTACTCTGAGTTCCATTCGCTATTAGTCTCACTCCTATGTGATTATTCCCTCCATACCATTGTGTCGCGTCTCACATAGCCATCAAAAATGGGAGATGCGACAGTGCATAATTCTCATTGCATATAGGGACCAATGTTGGTAAAAGAGTAAAGTGCACAAGCCTCTTGGAGGCCAGGCTCAAAGCGCGAGCACACATTTGAAATAGTTAACAGTACCCAAGACTAATCACATTGTTTAGCAGCTAAGACTAATCACACCGAGACACCTATAAAAGATTGACAACTAAACCAAATATAACATATACATCTATTTCCAAGCTCCAAAGCTATAGTCATTATGCAGTCACTTTAGACAAGTGATTCACGCTCTTCTTCCTGCTTTTCTTTCATTCTTTGAGATGCGATTTACAAAACCATATGCTGCCATGCACCCAATACGCAGACATTGCCTGTGCATGTATTTTGTATATTCTGAATATACAAAATACATACACAGGCAATAGCTAAAATACATGAGTTTGAGCCCAATGGGCAATAGGAAGTCTGGGCCCACAATAGGCAATATAATACATATATTTCTAATTTAGAACAATAATAATACAAAACTGGCCAGCAAATGGGCAATATCTTAAAAACACATCTACAAAAATACTTAACCAACATTACACAGTCCATACAATCTTTGAGATCTTTTTCTTCAACCATATTAGGGAAAGGGATGCGGATGCTCATAATATTTTTTATATTCATCCTCTACGTAGTGAATCTTCATAGCACCGCTCCTGAGTGACTTAAAATGGTCTCTACGTTGCTTATCTTGAAAAAGCCTTGTACAAAATAAAGCAAGTTTCAGAGAGTTGTTCAGTTCATCAACCTTTTCAAGAGAGAGCATTGAAGCTCTTACCTCTTCTTGTTCAATTTTGTACAAGTTTAAGGATGAACTACCTTCCTCAATCATTCTCTTTTTCTTTTTCTTTTTCTTCAAGTCTTTGGAATCTTGCACATTGAAGATGGCATGAACTTCACTGGCGAGAAACAACTTTTTTGATTTAAATATAACAGTATCCGGTACTAACTGCATAAAAATAACCCAAATCATTATTTTGAACACAAGTCAAATAAATAATTTTATAACTAGCCATTTTAACTAAAAAAATTAAATGGTAGTAAAACATTAGATATTAACTTACCAACTTTTGGACACCACTTCAACAAAATTCAACCCAAAATTATAAAAACCATAAAAAGGTCAGGTGTATCAATATGATATTTTTCCCACCTATCCTACACTTACACGTTTATATCACACATTTTGAAAACCTACTACATCCGCAGGTTTTATTCAAACTTTCAAACAACAATACTGTATTTGGTTTCATATATGCGGGTTTTGTATATGTTTTCAACTAGGAAAAAACGTGAATGCAAAACAGAGGAAGACATGAAAACATAAGACAGAGAAGGAACAAACATATCAAGAAAAAACAGACAACAATGAGAAGTTAGTGACATTAACAGAAAAGAAAGCAAAGTGATGACTAACCTGCAGTATCCTCTCCCAGTCGCGTTCGTCTTTTGGAGTTATTGTCCCTAATTTACAATCGATAATATTTGGGTCTACCAATTTTATGACCTGATTCCAGGTTTTCCAATATTCTTTGATATTGCCCCAAATATCTTTTACTTCAAACGCAGTCAGACCAGCATCATCGTAGCTGCTGTTCACAAAGTCTACCACATCAGAAAGTTTTTCATACTTGATGTTCTTTTTTTCATCAAGGTAATTCGATGCTGCTTTTAGAAAAAAAGGATAGCAGCCAGCTATTTCTTGTAAATTTTCCATTGTGATTAAAATGAAACAGAACCAGAAAGAGATATGGAAAGTAGAAATAGAGAAACAGAGAGAATTTTCTTAAGCTGAAATCAATTGTGATGAGTGACTGAGTTCTGAGTTTGAGAGGTGAGAGCAGAAGTTTAAAGAGTAGAGACGTGTGTGGCTGAGATCAAAGCAGAAGGGGAATATATATATATATATATATATATATATATATATATATATATATATATATATATATATCTTGCACAGTAATAGCAGTGATTCCATCAGTGACTAAAAAGTGACAATTCGGCATCGTTTTTTTTTTGTTTTTTAATATTTTTTCCCCAAAAACACGTAAGTGGCAATACTGTAACTCAAACGACATTTTTTTTTCTTCAAAAAATGCAAATGACAAGACACCTAGAGTTACTAATAAACACACGTTAACTTTTTCTTTAATTCAATTTCTTTTTGATAAGAACGTTATAGTATTTATAACAAAAAAATAATTATATATATATATAGAGGCAAAAAAACACATTTTTTATATATTTTCAAGCTGAACACAGTTTCTCACCTAAGGGAGAAACTCTTCGAACTTCCCGTATATTTCTTATTTAGATGTGAATTTTAAAAATCTACCGTTAAAATTCATGCTCTTTATATTCGTTACATACATAGTACTATTTGATCAATTAATTTATTTTTTACATACAACTTTAGATTACAAAAACTTAAAATTATAACATTTATTTGATAACATAGCAATTAATTTTTTAATTTTTTTAAAATTATGTAAGCATTAAAAATATAATAACATCGTACAATTTAATGATTAAATTTTCAAAATTCACACTCAATATAAATATATATGATGAGTTTTTTAGAGTTTCTCTCCAAACTAGTTTGGAGAAAAACTTTGTTCTTTCAAGCTATATTTATTTTAGCTCCTAAATTTTATTTTTAAGTCCCTAAAATCAAAAGGAAATCTTTTTGTCCATACTATCATCTCCCTAACGAAAATAATGGCAAACGGATTACACTGCTAGCAGACTTAAATACTAACATCAGCATTAAAATAATAATAATAATAAATATTTTATTTAACATTTTAAAAATACCATGTCATCTTTTAAAAACAAAAAATTAATTTATAAATTTTAACTAAATGAAAAAAAAAACAGAAATAAAAAACTAAAAAAAATATAAATTGAGATGTAGCTTTTATTTTGAGGAAGAAGAGACAAGAACAAAACTCAAAAAATTCAAAACCCAAAAACATCTAGGTGGACTTAAGAATCGTTTGATCTTAATCAATTATTTGTTATCTGATTGAAGAACACAAAAGTAAGAAAAGAAGAAAGAAAAAAGGTACCTAAATTCTAAAACACACAGATTCAAACACACATAAGTTATAAGAGACAACTTGCAATATCAAACACAAACACGCACGATTAGCCAAAACCCAAAAATACCATAGATTGTTAAAAAAAAAAATCTAAAGTGAGATGTGAGAAAAAACCCAGATTGACCAGAAAAATAAAAACCAGATCGGTATTTTGAACAAACCCACTACTGAACAACAAACTCTGCAACTGAAACAACTTGTTCTCCTACTCTCTATCCCTCTAGCTAAACTCTGAGCACCCAAAATTTTCAAAACCCAAAGAATAGAATCCCAAAAATTAATGCAATTAAAAAAAAAACAATAAAATTAACACTAAACATTGGCCACAACAATAAGATCGGTGGAACAAAAACCACCACTCCGAATACATCACCAAACCAACACTTGTTCATTCTAAGCACGGCAAATGCCATACACTTGTTTATCCTGACCTGTTTGGACCACCAAAACCACTTCGAAACCCAGAACCCGACCACCATAGCTCTTAAATCACTCCCCATTTAGTTGATCTTGAACGCACATGCCGCCGCTAGCCATGCCATGACAGCAACCGGTCTCAACATCTCCTTCAAACCCGGATCAAACCGATCTCAGCCTCTCTCTTTCTAACCCATATCAAACCATCAAACCAAGATCTCAAGACCAGAGAGAGATAAAAATGTTTGAGCTGAAAGTGTGATGAGAAACTCTCATTGTCTTCTCTCTCCTTGGAGTTTCTACTTAAAAAAACGCGTGTGGTTTCATCTCACCTGATGCATGAAAACCAACGAAGAGAGAAGACAATGAAAGTTTCTTTGTCTTTCGGTAAAGCCCGTGTACATAACTTTACCACACTGCTCAAGACAATGTGGTTTGAAATAGAAAAAAAAAAATTATCAGCTTTGATGTTTTGTTGTTTTATTTTAGGCTTAGGACCGATTGGATACATTTGAAAATTGAGGGAATGTTTAAATAGAACTTATTTTGTTAAAATTGAAACTGAAAACTTGAAAATACTGCAACAAAATAATTTTTAAATATGTGAATAGTATCGTAAGACTCATTTTAATGAAAAATTGCTGAAAAGTAAATTTTGTGGGTCCATAAACAGTACATAGTGCACTGTTCACAGTTGAATTGGTCCACTATTGCGGCTACTGTTCTTGCACAATGCATGAACAGTAGCCTCTATCTTCTTAAACGCCTGCCCAAACAAAAAAAAAAAGAAAAAAAAAAGCAAAACACAACAGAGAGAAACGCAGACGCTAAATAATCTGTAGCCAAATGGATACTGAAAACTGAAAATATGGTAGTAAAATAATTTTTAAATGCGTGAATAATACTTGCTGGAATCCCATTTTTAAAAAGAAGTTGTTGAAAAAGTGTGCGCACAGTGCACGCTGTGCATTTTGTCCCTACTTTTTTGAAACGCGGCAACAAAAAAAAAGGAAGGCTGAAAACACACAAACGCAACCACAAAAGGTTGAATCCAAACCGACACTTAGGATGGGTTTGGATTGGGCATTTCAGCCCAGCATCTGTGTTTCGTGATTATTAATTTTTTTTTTTTTTTGCTAGATGCGCACTTGTCACTGTTCATTGGCCTATGAACAGTCATTTTAGGCCAATGAATAGTGATTTTAACGTTGAAAAGTGTTTTTTACCCTATTAAAATTTATTTTGTTACAATGTTTTTCAGTTTTCAGTTTTCAGTTGTACCCAAACAAACCATTATTTGTGTTTAATTTTATGTGAGGTGGATAACTGATAGATGTTTTTGAGTTTTGAATTTTCTAGATTTATGTTCTTAGCTGGATCTCAATTTATATTATTTTTTGTTTTTATTTCTGTTTTTTCTTTTTTCATTTAGTTAAAATTCATAAATTGATTTTTTGTTTTAAAAGATAACGTGGCATTTTCAAAATGCTAAATAAAAATATTATATTATTATTTTAATGCTGACATCAGTATTTTAGTGTGCCAGCTTTTGCACTCCATTTGCCACGTAAACTATTTTGTTAGTGAGATGACGGTAGAGACAAAAACGAGATCGCTTTTATTATTTTTGGGACTAAAAAACGATAAAAATAAAATCTAGAGACCAAAGTGGAAATCACCTGAAAAAATAGGGATGAAAATGTAGTTTCCGCTATATATATATCATATCATATCATGTTATATCATATTATTATATATAATAAAAGCTGTGGTTGCACCCAGTGGCGACATCAATTCGCAAAAATTCTCTTAGATTTTTAGATTTAAGAAGAAAAAAAATATATATTATATTATAGATATATATATAAATTTTATTCAACCATAACTTCTAAGTAGATATAATTTTTCTTCAACTATAATTTCTAAGTGGATAAAAATCTTAATTTTTGCAATGTAGTGTTTAGAATTGTTGTTTATAAAATTCTATTAAATTAATATTAGTTTTAGACTTTTTTTTAATACAAAATTCTTCAATGTGGATATATAAGTATTTCAATGTGGATAAAGATATGATTTATATCAAAAAAATAAATCATATTTCACGTGCATATGACCTCAAATATTAATATGATTTATTTATTAATTTGTAAAAATTAATATATATTAATAAAAATTAGAATGGGTAATGAACTATTTTTTATTACGTTAATTTTTATATTAATAAGTATATGTTGTGGATAAAGATGTGATTTATATCAAAAATATAAATCATATTTCACGTGCAAATGACCTCAAATATTAACATGATTTACATTAATTTGTAAAAAGTAATATATATTAATAAAAATAGTATGGATAATGAACTATTTTTTATTAACATTCATTTTTATATTAATAAGTATATATTATGATTTATTTATTGTATATTAATTATATTATACAATAAATATATTTATTGTATATTAGTATACAATTATGATTTATTTATTAATTTGTACGAGCATTTCAAGTTTCTTTTGCATCAATATTCTCAAGAGTTTGTACAAAACTCAAATGTACGAGTGCTGCAGGAGATTCCGCAGAATTTACAAATTCCACAATATTTTGGACTAAATTTGTTCCACTTGAAATGAAAACATTTGCAAATATGGAAAACATGTATGGACGATTATAACTCTTTACCCATGATATATAAATGATTCTAACTCTCACTTTCAATTCGTTCTTCTTACAAAACTTCATAGAAACACTAAAAACCTCTGGACTTCGCCAAAATTGCTATTTTTAATACCTAATAACTTGGTTGTATTTTAGAAATAAATTTCAAATAATCTTTTAGCAACTCTTGTGTGGGGCATAAAAATTGTCTAAAGAAGGCATTTCAATGTGGCTCCAAATTATCAAATGTTTTGTTTGATTATTAATCACTATATTTTTTCTCAATTATATTTTTCAGTACAAAAAATGCGATATTTAGTCCCATTTTTTTTAAATGGTGAAAAGTGTTCATTCCTCTTTATTAGAGGGAGAGACGTAGAGTGACAAAAAATAATGCAAGCAATTGAAAAAAAAAAAGTTTAGAGAATCTCGAATGTATGAGGGTGTGATATAAAATGTACAAGATTATCAAGTTTAATTTCATCAAAATTAATTGAGAGTTTGTACAAAACTCGGACATATGAATTGTAGGGTCAATAGGTCCAAGAATATGTGTTGGGTTGGCCCAAGAGTATTTGTTGGGCTAAAAGCCCAATTCGAGGACACTGAATGTCCAAGGATGTGAGAATTTCAACCCACGAAGTAATACTAATAGGTAAAAAAAGATATTTAATCAAGTATATCCAAGAAGTTGGGTCCGAGGAAAAGTATGTCCTCAGCTATGTAAAGCCGAGGTAGGAGAAGGGCTGGTTAACGTCCACATGCAATATTCTAGAAGATTCTATAGGTAAGAGTAAGCATGGTAGATATAGAAGATAAGAAGAAGAGCGGTGAAATATCTAAGAAAAACTGTTACCATTACCACCACATTGAATGCTTTGCAATTGCTTCTCTGGCCGCATTAATGGGAAAGTGATGTGCTGAGTATCAGAGTTCAACTTTACAGCTGCCTCCAAGAACATCTAGAGAGGTGGATGGAACGAGTATCAAGATCAGTAATCTGATCCATACGTGGAAGATGGGGAGAAGAAGGCAGATGATATAAAAGGAAAAGGAAGACGCTCAGGATGAAAATGAGGAAAGAGAGAGAAAAGACACTGTACACATCACCATCCATAGTTGTAATCTATCTTTGAAAGATATAATACAAATCATCATTGGCTGTGTCCGAGGATAAAATTCATTCATATAAATAGTTCTTTGTGTGTAATGTTGTAATTGGGCCCATCATTTTTGTTAGATAACATCACTAGAACCTAGATTTTAAGCCCACTCTTTACAATTTCATTGTATTGGGCTTTTTGGGCCTATCCCCTTCTCATTGTGGGGTTTGGGTGCAAATTGTGACCTTACAATTGGCGCGGTGGATGAGACAAGTATCAAGATCAGTAATCTGATCACTACATGGAAGATGAGGAGAAGAAGGTAGGTGATATAAAAGGAAAAGAAAGACACTTAGAATAAGAAGGAGAAAGAGATGAGAAAAGACACTGTATACATCACCATCCATAGTTGTAATCAATCTTTGAAAGAGATAATACAAATTATCATCGGCTTGTGGTCCCGAGGATAAATTCTTTCATATAACAATTCCTTGTGTGTAATGTTGTAATCGAGCCCCTTGCTGCCTGCCCCAGGGGCCTGCCAGCGTGACAACGCAAGCATGCCATGGCCTTGGCTTGCGTGCCTTGGCCTTGGCTGCTTGCCCATTGGGGCTGCCTTGGCCTTGGCTGCTACATGCCCTAGGGGGGTTGCCTGCCCATGGGGGCTGCCTTGGCCTTGGCCTTGGCTGCTGCCTGCCCATATATTTGGAGTGATTTCTAAAAATGAGGGTTTTTTGAAACGTGAGGTTATTTTCCCAAGGAGGCAGGCAGTGGGCATCCTAGGGGCATGCTCCGCGTGCACGCCGCGCCGCATCGTCCCGCACTCCGGCAAAATTGGCCCATGCCCTTTTTCCATTTATGTCCTAAATCATTCCTTGATTTTAGAGGATGTTTCCCTTAAGCGGCTCGGCATTCCGAGCGTTCCTTGATTTTTTATGAATTTTCCTTTTTTCGGCTTCCGAAAATCATAATAAATAAAATATGTCGAATTTGGACTCCAAATTTTGACAGTTTGAAGCTTCTATTTTTCTTAGCATGTGTGCAAAAAATCAAGGCAAGACTCCAAGAATGCTCCAAAAAAAGACCCATTATTCCTCCTCAACAAATCAATGTGTTCTTGGTGCCAGCCAGATTTTTCCCTAAGCGCTCTTTAGGGGGGGAAGAGTAGGAGGGTCCGAAGAGGCTAACCTTGGCTTTGGAGCAGCCCCCCCCCCCCCCTCAAGTGCTGCCATGGCCTTTGAGGGGTTGCCAAGGCATGCCACGACCTTGGGATCCCACCCACGGGGCATGCCCGCGCGCCCACGCCGTGCTGCACTGCCCCCTAGCACTGCATGCAGGCATGCTATGGCCTTGCTTCCTGCCCCCAAGGGGCATTGCCAGCGTGCCCACGCAAGCATGCCAAGGACTTGGGCTGCTTGCCCTTGGCCTTGGCGGCTGCTGTGCCCATGCCTTGGCTGCTTGCGTGCCCAAGGGGGGCTTCCTTGGCCTTGGCTGCTGCACGCCCTCCCCTTGGCTGCTGCCCATGGGGGCTGCCAGCGTGCCCACGTAAGCATGCAAAGGGCCTTGGCTGTGCATGCCCGGCCTTGGCAGCATGCCATGGGGGCTGCCACGCGTGCCCACGCAAGCATGCCAATGGCCTTGGCTGCATGCCTTGGCCTTGGCGCTGCGTGCCCATGCCTTGGCTGCGTTGCCCCATTGGGGGGCTGCCCTTGGCTTGGCGGCTGCCTGCCAATGAGGGCTGCCTTTGGCCTTCGCTGACAGTGGGCATGCCACCGATCGTCTCGCACTCCAAGCAAAATTGCCCGTGGCTTTTTCCATTTTATTGTCCCTAAATTCATTCCATGATTTTAGAGGAGTTTTCCAGCAAGCGGCTCGGCGTTCCGAGTGTTCCTCGATTTTTTATGATTTTCCCAGTTTTCGGTTTCCAAAAAATCGTAAAAATAAAATGTGTTGAATTCGGACTCCAAATTTGATAGATTGAAGCTTGCATTTTTTCTTAGAATGTGTGCAAAAAATTAGGGCAAGGACTCCAAGAATTGCTCCGAAAAGAGCCCATTATTCCTCCTCAACAATCAATGTCTCCTCGTGCCAGAGCTTATTTTTTCCCTAAGGGCTCTTTAGGGGGGGAAAGAGGTATTCGGTGATGCACAAGGGCAACCCCTCTTGAGCAAGGCCACGGGTAGGCATGCTTCTGACGAGCTCCAAGGTCCGATCCCCGCGTGCTCCACGACGCGAGGTGGTCCCTAAATGCATCGCCGGGGTGGACCTAGGTTGGCATTTCACGTGTGGTGGTATAGCTGCGGCGCGCTCTTGCAAGGCGGATGATGTTAGTTTCACCCATTGCCACGCGAAGCAAGCCTAAGGTGATGATCATGTGTGCTTGAAAGCCATCTCTAGTGCCACTTATCCTCGAGGCCACACCTACTCGTGCCCAGTGGCGGGGGGTGGATGGTCTCAGTAGCCACGCAGTGGGGGGATGCATGCACTCTTGGTATAGCTTGGACACGCTTTCGCAATGCGGACGGTGTTAGTTTCACCCATTGCTACGCGAAGCAAGTTCCATGGCGACAACTTAGGGTGTGCGTGTCTTTCTCACGATTAGGTTGCGTGGTTGCAGCGGCGGTGGCGACAACGACGACAACAACGACGACGACAATGGTGGCAGTGTCCCTAGATGTCCCTTTCGGTGTCCCTCGATGTCCCTTGTAGTTCCTGTATGTGGTTGGTGAGCCATGCAAGCTTGGTATAGCTTGGGCACGCTCTCGCAAAGTGGACGGTGTTAGTTTCACCCATTGCTGCGCGAAGCAAGTCCCACAGCGACCATCGGGCCTCTGCGTGACGATGACCCATCCTTGCAGGCACTCGTAGTGCATGCGTGTGGCTGGTGAGCCATGCAAGCTTGGTATAGTTTGGGCATGCTCTCGCAAAGCGGACGGTGTTAGTTTCACGCATTGCTGCGCGAAGCAAGTCCCACGACGACCATCGGGCCTCTGCGTGACGACGACCCATCCTTTCAG
>JAGHPS010000817.1:0-29343 GCA_020976635.1 Castanea crenata
CTAAAAGAGCATTATCAAGAGAGAATTCATTTAAGTGCATGATAAAGGGACAAACTAAACCAACCTCTACACATAGCTGAACATGCTCTCTCTCTCTCTCTCTCTCTCTCTCTCTCTCTCTCTCTCTCTCTCCTCTCTCTCTCTCTCTCTCTCTCTCTCTCTCTCTCTCTCTCTCTCTCTCTCTCTCTCTCTCTCTCTCCAGTTGCACCCATTTTTCTCCTTGAATCTTAGAGTTATCATGGCAAACTGTATTTCTACTGCTGGAGTAATTCTACTAGAATTCTATCAACTCATTGATGTTATACAACTAGAACTCTAAATTTACATTATTAAATACATGATTACTTCACTTTTAAATACATATTAATTTATTTTAGCTATTATTACAACTATTAATTAAAGTTATTATATCAAACATATATTATTTATTTATTCAACCATTATCATAATTTTTAGACTTTGGACTTTAGCCATTTTGTAGGCATAAAAATATGCCAGCCGTCATTGGACTACTTAGCCCAATGTCGAATTATGGACGCAACTCCCCATACAAATCTGCGTCTAGCAAGATCACCCCTCTAGTGGATAACACGTGCTTATGGACTATGAAAATTCCACAGAATAACACTTAGGGATGAAGAATTCTATTGAAGCAAAGGGATATACAACTAGGCAACTTTTAAAATTTGAAGAGGGTGATAGAAGTCACTTTTAAAATTTTTAGATATTCCTGAAGTATGGAGAAATGATGTTTTCTCCAATTTTGTTTAGTGTGTGTATTAACAACCTTTTACTCAAAGGATCTAAAATACATGTACGGCAATAATAAATATTTTTGTGTGTGTTTATTTTTTATTTTATAAAATAATGGGAGTGTGTAATTCGCATAAATATATACCATGTCTATAATGTAGTGCAACATTATGTAATTTAGTTGGGTATAATTGATGCATGATGGTCTAAATAATTTTATCTTATTGGTTTATTTAAGGAAATTATCTAATTAGACAAATGGATATGAATACAAATCATGTCCCACTTTTAGTATTCAATGCATACAACCCAAATTGCTAAAGATGAAAACAAAAACAAAAAAATACAAAACAAAATTTTTTCCAAGTGTGTGCGTGTGAAAAACTTTTTTTTCCTTATTTTTCTGTCTCATAAAAAAATTACCACAACAGCAAGCTCATCCCACAGCTTAAATTATTAAGACTTTCTATGTATTCACGTCCTACTTCCATAGATTTTGCAAGAATAAAGTTTTGGTTTTAACAATAAAATGTGAAAACTAACAGTATCCGTATACCAATAAACCTTCCATATTATCAAAAATAAATAAATAAATAAATAAACCTACCTTATATAATAGCATGGTTATGCTGCCTAAAACCTTAACACTAAAAGGCATAGCAATTGTTTTACTATATTCAACCTCAAATTTGCTTTAACAACAAATAGCCTTAATTACCATAATTTCACTTCTCTAACCTAATGTAGACCAAAGAATACAAAAACATGTACATGTGAAAATTAAAACAAAAATGAAAGGATCTTCAATTCGGCCAGTACGAATGGTACTCCTGAGCCTTGGCAATGTCAATGTTGAATGTAATACAAATATACCATATGGGGTTTAAACTGCCTTTTGGATCAATCAGTGTTTTCTGGGAGGAATGAAGGCTATTGTTTTCGCCATAAATGAAAAAGACACTTAACATTTTATTCTTTTGAAAAATTTTACATTCTTCACCTCTTGACAACAGTAATCCATAAGGTGTAGATAAAGAGAGACAGACTTGAGGAAGTGAGTGTGTGTATGCACTAAAACTATATGTGTAGCTATTGTATTATGTTATGATTGGAAAATTAAGTGTATGCATGCGCTTAAAGTGAGAATACTAGAGTCTAGAATTGAGATTGTGAGGGGAGCTAGGCCACGAGCAAAGTTAATAATTTTTTCTTCTTTACGAAAGCTATTAAGGAAAGAACCGCATTTTATTTGCCAACTTTGATGGCCCAACATTTTTTACGTTTTTAGTATTGCGCATAAAAATGATTGTGTCCACAATACTGGGTAGGCATGAGTCCAAGTACTCACCAATGTTTAATTGACCACACATTGCACATGCATGTGTAACAACTAAAATCTAATGGCGTAGCCAATAAAAAAAAAAAAATTCCCTTTTTTTTTTTTTCCTAGATGAAAGAGAATTAGGGCCATCTTTACACACCTAGTGTAACCATGCTTAGAATTACACCAATGGTAGCTTGATCATAATTTAGGTGTAACAATGCATACTTGTGTCTATATATAAATATGCTTATGTTTATGTTTATGTGTTCCACTCATATATATGATGTTTAAGTTTAGAGTGTCATATTCATTTATGTAATGTCATTTTTTTTTCTAGGAGCGTCATTAGTAAAATTTTATGTAAATTTTTTTTATTAAAAAAAAAAAATATAGAAGATAAGAAAAAATAAAATAAAATCCAAGATGGCCACCTCCCTTTGCCAATATCTCAGTATTACCATAGTTTTTCCATGAGACTTTCCTACTTTGTTTTGCTACAAAAGACATTATTATGCGTAATTCGGCTAGTATTTTTATATTACAGTTTTCTAGGTCTATTTCTTATGTCTTGATAAATTCGTAGAGTCACCTGCTGTCGCAAGTATTTAAAATTGTAAAATGTACAACAAGCTATTTTGAAATTAGTTTGGAGAATTCAAATGTAATTGTGCAACATCAATAATGATACTTACTCCTAGAGAGTTAAAACTTCTACTTATTAAATCTACCACCCACATACTCATAATTTCCCTCAAGGCACTAATTTGAGTAGAGAGAGCTTTAATAGGTGAGGAGGAGAAAATGTAGATAATCAATCATGGCTAGGTTACAAAGGGACAAAGGAAGAGCTAAAGAATAAGGGGCATCTCAATAGTGGTTTGTGGCGACTATGGAAGTTTGGTTGAGGGCAAGAGATTCAAGATATCAAGAGGTATGAGACTGAGAATGCTAGAGTGAGGAGGGAAAATAGAATGTTTTTCACACATTTATTCAATATTTATTTCAAGGTTTTCCTACTCTTCCATGTGAAATTATCTTATTTGTTTATGGTTATGTTGATATTTATGTTGCTCACCCATATACCCAACATTTATATCAATGTTTTCCATGCATAGTGCATGTGAAGTAATTTTTCATGAATTTAACCTATGTTCATGTTCTTGTTATTTTTCTTTTTATTTTTTACGCTGTGGTAGAGCAACATTTGGTAGGGACATTTCTCAAATTTTTTTAATGGAATATTATAATAAATAATTATAATAAAATTTAAAAAATTAAATAGAAAAAATAATTTTCCCTCAAAAAATAAGAGCACACCTCCCAAAAAAAGAATCGAACAAATATCCCAATAGTCCCAAGAAAAGTTGCAAAAATGGTCTTTTTGAAAGAGGAAAGAATATTTTTTTTTAAAAAATAGGTATGTACCTTTTCACCCAAAGGGGGGGAGCTGAGTAATGTTAAAGTAATGTTTCTTCTTTTTAGTCATTTTCTTCTTTTGTCTAGTGAGTCATGGTTGTTGATTCCAATTAATGAGTTTTTAAACAAAGTGAATTTTCTCTTGCACCTCTTTAACTTTGAATAATTTGTGGCTTTGAGGATTTAATTGGATCCACTTAATTTTTATTTATTTATTTTTGTTGCATATGAATTATGAATAAGTTTTGTATATTGTATAGAATTGTAGAAATATTATATTTTACACAAAGACTTTCATTATTGTTTTTTATTTTCCGATCAGAACATTATTGTTGTTACTGTTATGTAATACTAGGTGTACAGTCACCAAGCCCAAAAAGATAAGTGTAAGGATTTGCCTATGAAGATTACATCCTACCCTTACACATGAGTATCATTGAGCTACAGAAGCAACGAGTTTGGGTGAGGTGAGTTACACCTTTAGCATCTCAAAAGCGTGAACTTTACAGTGGCAAGGATTTGAAGGGAAAGGGAACACGACCTAATACACTGTGCTGGTCAGCGAGCACTACCATGAGAGAGAGAGAGAGAGGTACTGGTTTTTCCCTAGTTTGATGTCGCACCAGCCTCTTCATTGGATAGTAAATTTTGAAACTATAAATTAACATATAATGGGTGAAAATTTTGAAGGGTGTTATTAATTTTGTGGTGGGTGTGTAAATTAGGCCGGTGACAATCTCCCACTAGGTGCACCAGCATTGATGATGTCTCAACTGGGGCGGTGAACCTAGGCCAAGTCTCACCAGAGCTGGTCCATTGGAGGGATAATAAATACAACATATCCACAGAGGCATCAAGGATGGAGATTGCAGAGCCAGAGTGGATCAATCCACAGGCGAACTATTGGAAACAGCATAGGAAGGGTTTTGCCATTGACATAAAGTCTACCAACATGAATTTAAGGGCACCATTTCCCCTGAACTTGATATGCATGTGTGTATGACAGAGAGAACATAGTTACCGAGAAACTTTAATGTTTTTTTTTTGAGTGGCATGTGTTTTATTTTGTATATGTAAGAGCAAGCACTAGTATTTATCTCTCTTTTCTTTTTTATTTTTTATTTTTTATTTTATTTTTATTTTTAAATACGTATGGCTTTTCCACTCACATTGATTACAGTAACATAATAATGAAATAAATTAAAAAATGGAACAGGAAATTTGTATTCTCATAAATCAAGTGGCCGAGTGGAAAAGTGGAATAAAAAAAGTGAGACAGAAAATTTCAAAAGGTTTTTTCAGACTTCTCCAATTCTTTGACTCAAGAATTAGTGATTATGCATATACCAAATTGCCATGACAAAATAATGGGGTACGTAAATGTTTCCACAACTTATGTAGATAATGTAATATTACATAGTACCTTTTCCCACAATTGGAGACATCAAGCCAAAGGATTTTTTTTATTCAATTTAACACCAAAATGCTAACAATTTTGTTAGTTAGCATCGTTTTCAAACTATTTAGGAAATTCACATCTCTAGACTCTTAGACTCGAGTTTACTATAGCAAATCAAGTTGCACAGACTCAAGTTCCTTGTGGAACTCAAGTCTCCAAGACTTGAGTTTCTTCAAACCCAAATATCCCACCGCAAATAGACCAACCTAAAGAACATAGAAAACAAATTCGAAGACAACCCAAACCAGAGAACATAGAATAGGAAACAAATCTGGAGACAAATCAAACCAGAAAATACAAAAAACAAACCTTTGGTGCCAAGATCAAAAAACCCAAGCAGCTCCAGTGCTAAGATCGTCAAACCCAAGCTGCTCTAGTGCCAAGATCATCAAACCCAAGCTAAGATCATCAAACACAAGTAGCTCTAGTGTTGAGATTATCAAACCCAATGCCAAGATCGTGATTTTTGGGTTTAGGTTTTTTTGCTTCGATTCCGAGATTGTTATTTTAAAGGTTTGGGTTTGGGTTTTTTGCTTCGTTTTTGAGATCATTATTTTAAGGGAAGAGCTGTCTTGAGTTTTGGAGACTTGGAGGAAGAGAGTGGAACGACAGTGGAGAAAAGAAAAAAAAAATGAAGACAGAGATAAGAAAAAGAAGGAAGGAAAAAGAAAGGAGCAGAAACTCGAGTTTCTTAAGCTCAAGTTGCTACAGTAACTTGAGTCTGAGAGACTCGAGATGCTAGTTTCCTAAATAGTTTGGAAACATTGCTAACTAGCAAAAGTGTTAGCAAAAAGGTGTTATTTTGAAGAAAAAAAAAATCCTCATGCTAAATATGCATATGAAGTTTTTCAACATTAGTTTTTAACTATGTAGATATACAATGCGCAAGAGAGACCTTAAAAGATGGAATAAAGATTGATTGTAATTAATAGTATACTCAACAAGAGGTCACAGAGGAAGAAGTTAAAATTTCTATGTTCTCTCTTGGCAGTGAGAAAGCATCTGGCCCTGATGGTTTTATTGCTTTCTTCTTTAAAAAGGCTTGGCCTATTGTGGGAAGTGATGTTATAAACTTTGTTCGATATTTCTTTCAATTAGGGATACTGAGTGAAGTTAATTCCACAATTATAACTCTAGTGCCTAAGATAGACAACACATCAAAGTCACAGATTACAGGCCCATTGTTTGCTGCAATGTTCTTTTTAAATGCATCACTAAGATTTTGGATGCTAGGTAAAGAAATTGTCTTGCAAAGTTAGTTCTAACCAAACATCCTTTGTTAAGTGAAGAATCATTTCAAAAAGCATCCTTGTTCAAGAATTAGTAAAGGCGTATCACAGGAATAAAGGGTTGGGAAGGTGTACTATAAAGGTGGATTTTAGGAAGAGTTATGATTCAATCAATTGGAGCTTCATCTTAATGTATCTTAGAGTTTGCATTACATCCCATAAGTATTCCATTGCTTTCAATGGTGGTTTGAAAGGGTACTTTAAAGATGGTAAGGGAATTAGGCAATTAGGTAAGGAGATCCTGTATCCCCTTACCTTTTTGTCTTGACAATGGTTAACAAGATTATACTATCTAAAGTTGCTGCAAGCCAAAAAATTATTCATGTAAGCTTTGCAGATGATCTATTACTACTTGCAAAAGCTGACATCCCCTTTTTGCTCTTATTGCAAGAAGCTTTAGGGGAATTCAAAAATCTCTTAGGATTTTTATAGCCTCTACAATTCCTCTTAATTTGGAACAAGAAATCCTTTCCAATCTGCATTCCAAAGCTAGTTCACTTCCTATTAGATACTATAGCAGGTTGTTCTCCTCTTATTGGGAAAATTACTGCCAGACTAAACTTATGGACCACTAGAATACTCTTTGTAGGTAGGCTTTTACTACTGCAATCTGTGCTATATAGTATTCAAATATAATGGTCTAGTATCTTTTTTCTTCCAAAGAAAGCTATCAAGGCCTTTGAGCAAAGGTTTGGAGGAGGGGAAAGTAAAATCTAAGGTGTCCTGGGAACAAGTTTGTACTCCAAAGAAGGATGGGGGCTTGGGTCTCAAAAGAATTAAGGAATTGAACAAAGCTACTTGCAATCATGAAACATTTTTGGGCTCTTTTCACTTAGGCTGGCTCATTGTACGTGGCAAGGGTTCATGAAAATCTATTGAAGGGCTCTATTAAGAACTACAAGGAGCTTCAATTGTGACTAATCCTTTTGAAGTATAGCGCAAATGTGGCTAGTGCTTTTCCTTGGGTCATTACTTATGGTATCAAAGCCAGCCCGATAACTCCATATGGGCTCAAAAACACTACCCCACAAAATGGGCCCTAACAAGGACGTTAGGGATTTAAGTGGAGGAGATTGTGATACCCCAATTTGATTGATTGTGTGATGTGTGTGGGTGTGTGATGAGTCCTACATCGGGTATTTACTAGGAAGATTTGTGTATTATTAACAACTACAAGGAGCCTCAATTATGACTAGTCCTTTTGAGGTATAACGTAAATGTGCCTAGCGCTTTTCCTTGGGTCGTTACTCCATATTTTTTGAAAAAGAAGATAAACCTCAAGTGGCAAATTTTGTTGTGCTACTACATGGAATTAGATTAGGCATAAAGAAATGGAAATGGAGTAGTGAAAGCTAATCTGGTTTCTTGGAGAAATTCCTAAACTTGCCTTTAAAGTTTGGCTATCTCTGAAAAAACAAATTGAGTACAAAAAACAAACTTTTGCAGAATTGCAGTAGGGATTTATAGGGGATTTTGCACGTCTTTTTGTAGGAACGGTGTGGAAAGTAGAGAGCACTTGTTCTTTGAATGTCCCTTCACTGGTAGAATATGAAGGCAGATAATGGGGTTGTGTTTGGTCCATGGCATTCCTATATGTTAAGTACTAAGACTTTAGGTTTAAATGTATTAGAACTTCAATTTGTAATGTTGGCAAACCACGATCAAAATGTTTAGTCTTGTTTTAGACTTGCTTAAAGTATGTTTAAGTTGTAAAGTTGGAATCAAGTGTACTATAGGATTTACTGTGTAAATCTGCTTGGCTCGATCAATTGAAAATTAAACTCGATTGATCCAAGCTTGTGCAGATTGTTTTTCTGCAGAATTTTTCAACTTAGCCCAAGCCCGTTTTACGTGTACGGTTTTATGTTTTGCCCTAGGTATAAAAGGGAAAACCCTAGCCACATTTTAAGGATGCTTTTTATGCTGTGTATGTGAATCTCTTGTGAGATCTAGAGATATTTGCTTTCACATACACTTAGGGTTATCAAGATTTAGATTGATGTCAAGAGCTTGGTGATCAATTTAATTGCAGATTCAAGAGCTTAAAGATATACAAGCGGGAGTGCTTGTGCTTTCTGGGAATTCAAGAAAGAAGTAGTTCGTGGACTCAAAGTTGTCACATGGTCGTGGTAGTAAGTTTCCTACTCAAGGTAGCAATAGGATGTTAGTGGTTTAAGTCACTATTGTGTAAACTTCAATTCTTTCATAGTGGATTCTGTTTTACCTTGAGAATAGCTAAGTTAAATCCTCCCCAGGTTTTTTACTGGTTTGGTTTTCCTAGGTTATCATATTGTTGTGTTCTTTATTTTCAGCACTTTACAATAATATGATTTATATGTGTTAACCTAGATCTGCATAATTTACCTAAGTTAATCACTTGGCTAAATAACTAGGTTAAACTGGTTGTGTGTAAGGGGTCTAAAAACGTACACTATAATTTGAGATGAAATCATTAGTTGGGGTAGTGTAATTTGAAAGGCAAGGGATTTTGAGCTACCCATTGCATAGTGGCTTGGTGGGCCTTAGTCTATCGCATATGGATGCAAAGGAAAAGTAAGTTGTATGGAGGGGACTCTTAACATGTACAAGTGAGAAAATTATAAAAATGATCAAGTGTACTAATTAGGGATTCTTAAAAATTTCCTACTAAGTTTTCAATTCTGTATTAGAGTGTGGAGGAGTGTAGTAGCTTGAATTTAGCTTCTGTAATAGATTTATAAGGTTTTGTTTCAGTTTTGATAGTACTGATGGTGGTTTGTGAGCTGCAGTTCTTTTGTTCTATTGCAGTCTATTAAGTGTTAGCGAGTAGTTTGTTGGGTTGGTCATGTTTTGTTTTCAGACCTTGTGTCTTTATTCTTCTAAATTATCAACAACCAAAAAAAAAAAAAAAAAAAAAAAAAAAAAAACAAAATGGGAAGGTCTTCTACCCCATACCATCTAGACTTCTCAATTTCACTTTTCAGTTTTGTTTTTGTTTATGTTAAATATTTATCAATTCTCTCAAAAGCTTAAAATATTCAAAAATTGTGAATTAAATTATTTAACCACATAATCCTAACACTTTCTCTCATGTGTAAGCTTAAGATCCCTTTTAATAAGTGAGACTCAATAGGTGAGATTTTAAATGGGAGGTTGAATAAAAAAATCAAGACCTTGTATTTTAATACCATGTTAAATTATCGATTCTCCTAAAAATTTAAATTATTAAAAAATGATAAATTTAATTGTTTAATTACATAATTCTAATAGTTTAGAGTTCTAACCAAATCCCTCAAACAATATCATTAGTTAGCAAGGTTTGGAAACTATTTAGCAATCTAATAAATCAAGTCCCTTAGACTCGATTTTGCACTTTGAAATCGATCCAGGAGGAGTTGAGTTTCAATTGGAAATCAAGTGTGAAACACTCGAGCTCCATATTGAAACGAACATGGTTGAAACTCATGCAACAAGAACCCAGATCCCACGCCCTGCTCTGAACCCAAATCTCCCTTCAGTAGCAAACCCACGCCCTCAGATCTTCAGTGACAACAACAAACCCATGCCCTCCATCTCTATGTTTTCCTCTAATTCATTTGATCTTCAGCAAAAACAACAAACCCATGGCCTCCATCTCTATGTTTGATCTTCGTTGTTTTTCTTGTCTTGTCTGGGTCTTTGGATTTCATAGCCTTGAAGGGAGATTTGGGAAGTTTGTTTTCGCCTTGCTCTGGTTGGTGTTTCTACTATGGAACTCAAGTGTTTCACTCTCGAGTATGAAACTCGAGTGTGAGACACTCGATTTCCAATTGAAACTCGACTCTAGCTAGCTCAATTTCAAAGAACAAAATCGAGTTTATGTTAGATTGATAAATAGTTTCAAAACCTTGCTAACTAATGAAATTGTTTGAAGGATTTGGTTATTTTGAAAAAAAAAAAAAAAAAAAAAAATCCCTTCTCTTAATCTGGACTATTCAATTTCACTTTCCAGTTCTTTTTGTTTTTTTGACTTTTTTGAGTCAGATTATATACATACAGACCATTTTGACATGATGAAAAAATGGATATGATCAAACAATTTCAAGTTTAGATTTTAGAATTTCAAACGATAACATAATATTACCTTTCCCACAAATGGAGATGTCATGCCAAAAATGCAGGGAATTTTTTTGACATCATTTTTATAGAAAACCCTCATGATTTCGGCATAAAGATAGTGTCTTTTGACTTGAGTAAGATGGCATTCATCAAATATCAAAAGTGCAGTTAACTTGAGCATGATAACGCAATGACATAAGTTACTCAAAAAAATTTGAGGCGTCATAGCTAGAAAGCCTAGAATCGTACGTTTATTTGATTGTTGCTGACTGGTCTTTGGCTAATAATGGTCTTTTTTTACTGTCATAGTTCGTACCTTTTTTTTTTAATAAATTATTTTCACGTTTAATCTTGATGTATGCAGATTGAATATTTTCTGCATCTCTCTCTCAAAGGACCTTCCTTTAAGGATACAAAATATGAATGGAAAAGAAGGGTTTCTCCGATCAGATTTTTGGCTAATAACTATGATGGAATTTTTGTTTAAGGAGATGTTGTGAGTAGTGCATTAACCTTAACTCTTTTTTTTAATATAAATTCGATAGTTAGCATGGTGAAATATTGGAGATCATAGTTGAAAATATCACTACTAAATTCTTACGATATTTTCTTCTAAAAAAAATTAATATTTACTATTTACTATGCACGTATAACTTTAATTGTTATAAAAAAAAAAAAAAAAAAAACCTTCAAATGTTATATTCACTTTTAAACTACATAATGTAGTGCAACATTGTAGTTTAGCTGGGTGTAATTCTTTCCATGTATGCTGGTCTAAATAATTTTATCTTATTGGTATTTTTAAGGAAATTATCTAATCAGACAAATGGATATGAATACAAATCATGTCCCACTTTCTGTATTCAATGCATACTCCCCAAATTACCACTGATGAAAACAAAACAAAAAATTTCCAAGTGCGCGTGTGAGAAATGCATATATTTTTTCCTTTTTTTTTTTTTTTTTTGAGAAATGCATATATAATTCTAAATTATGATGGTCGGAAATATTTAATAAAAAATAAGAGCCTCTGAGGCTAGTTGGGTGTGTGTATATATATTTATATTTATATTTATATATATTTCTTAAATTTATGTGAATGTTTTGCAAGTACAATATTTAAAAACCTTTTTTCTTTTTTTTTTTCTATGTGTCTTATTTAAAATAATAAATTAAACAAATAAATAAACTACCACAACAGCAAGCACATCCCACAGCTTAAATTATTACAATGCATGCTATGCATTCACGTCCTACTTCCATAGATTTTTCAAGAATAAAGCTATGGTTTTAACAATAAAATGTGAATATTGACAATATCCATATGCCAAAAAACCTGCCTTCTTATCAAAAATAAATAAATAAACCAACCTTATATAATGGCAAGGTTATGCTACCTAAAACCTTAACACTAAAAGGCATAGCAATTTTTTTACTATATTCAACATCAAATTTGCTTTGACACCAAAGAATACAAAAACATGTACATGTGAAAATTAAAGCACAAACGAAAGGATCTTCAATTCGGTCAATACGAATGGTACTCCTGATCCCTGGCAATGGCAATGTTAATTAGAGATGGCAATTTAGATTCAACCTGTGAATACTCGGCCTGGCCCTACCCTAATGGGCCGGATTTTACCCGGCCCGATAAAGAATAGGGTCGGGTATGGGTTTTTTTTTTAAAAAAAATCCGAAGTGGGTCCGGGTTGGATCCAGGTTTTATTAAAAAAATCCAAAACCCAATCCGGAACTCGGCCCGAAAAAATAACCGGTTATGTAAGATTACTCAAACCCTAACCTAAGTCACTACTCAATACTCACTAAGCCAGCCCAGCTGCCTCTCATCTCATTTCCTCGTGCCTCACTGCCTCAGTCACAGTTCCACTTCCTCATCATGCCTCACTGCCTCATCAATCATCTTGCAACCACCACCGAAATCCCCCACCAAAACAAACATCACCGAAACCCACCCAAACAACCACCACCCCACCGCCACACACACCGCAGCAACCACCATAAAAAAATAAAATAAAAGAAAAACCCAGCATCCCCACGGTCTCCACCACTGCTGCACCATAGACACACCACCATCTCCAACACACAAAAACCCACAAAACCCATTAAATACATACCACCATCAACGCAACCCCAAAGCCCATTATACCCACACCACCATCAGCACAACTAAAACCACCACCTTTAACCCAGTCCACCAATCACCAAACCCATGTCAAAAAAAAAAAAAAAAAAACTACCGATAAGCAAACCCACAACCACCACCGATTAGCCTACAGAAACCACACTCATACCACAGACCCACCATCGCGCTCAGCCCACAAACCCACCATCATGCTTAGCCCACAGACCCCCACCCACCTCCACGAACCCACCACCACGCTCAGCCCATAGACCCAACACCACCCACCGCCGATCTGCCCCTATCTAACGGAGTGAGCAAGGTCTGAAAGGGAAAGGAGGGAGGGAGAAAGAGAGAGCATTGAGACTTACCTATATTTTCAGTTTATGTTGAGGACTGTGTGCGCGTAGATCCTTTACTATTGCTGCATTCTTTCTTTTATTTTTTTTGGTTGGGCCAGATTTGGGCCCAAGGAGATAAACGGGGCTCGGCGAGGTGAGTCTGGGCTCCGGATAAAAAATCCGATTAATAATCGGGCCGGGTCCAGGTCTAGGTCACGGGTCTTGACCCGTAAGTCGGGTCTGGTATGCAAAAACCCGGCCCGAACCCGACCCGTATGAGGTTTAAGCTGCTTTTTGGGTCAACCGATGTTTCTTGGAAAGAATGAAGGTTATTGTTGCTGTCGTAAATGAAAAAGACACCATAAAGTTTTATTCTTTTGAAAATTTTACATTCTTCAATCCCTCAACTAACCAAATTACAACCTCTACACGATGTAATCCATAAGGTGTAGCAAAGAGAGACAGACTTGGGTAAGTATATGCACTAAAAATATATGTGTTGCTTTTGTATTAGGTTATGATTGGAAAATTAAGTTTATGCATGCACTTAATGTGAGAGTACTAGAAGTTTAGAATTGAGATTGTGACAGGAGCTGCGCCACTAGCATAGTTAGTAATTTTTTCTTCTTTAGGAAAGCTATTAAGGAGAGAACCACATTTTATTTACCAACTTTGATGGTCCAACATTTTTTATTTTTTCATTATTGCCCATAAAAATGATTGTGTCCACAATAGTGGGTAGGCATGAGTCCAAGTACTCGATAATGTTTAATCAACCACACATTGCACATGCATGTGCGTAACAACTAACATGTAATGGCGTGGCCAATAAATATATATATATAATATATATATATATATATATATATATATATATATATATATTTTTAGATCAAGAGAATTAGGGTCATCTTAACACACCTAGTGTAACCATCCTTAGAGTTACAACAATGGTAGCTTGATCATAATTGTTAGAACATATGTGATTGGATGTTAGGAACATATGTCAACATTTTATGTAATTAGCTAATTCTTTGACAAACACACTTTACTTGTAATTGGATAGATCTATGATGTGTTTAATACTTCAAGGAACAAGAGTTCAAGTCCAAGTATTGAAGTCATACAAGTCTATCCAGATTCAAGCGTGAAAAATGTTATTCATTAAAGATCGACAGCTAACATCTATCGAGATTTAAAGAGCTGTTCAAGCTCATGACTCGACAGCTAGGGTATTTGTCGAGGTTTATGAAACTCAATTTTTCTAGACTGTGTTTCATCCAATTTGTGATTTTGTGTTTGCACTTTCTTTTCTCACAACCCTAAACATATATAAGAATTATTTTAAGGGTCGTTTTAGGTTACACAACTAAGAGCATAATTGCATAAGAGTATAAATCCCTAAGTGTGATTGGAAACCTAGTTTGCCCTAGTTCTTGAAGAAGCTGCTTTGTTTGTACACCATAAGATTTTATGGCTAAGCGACTTCACAATCTTCATTTGTTGAAGAGCAGAAGAACTTTGCAGCCAACATCCGCGCAATTGGTTAGTCACATACTACGAGTCGTGCAATACAATGAGAGATTGTCACTACAAAACAAGTCCAATTGGACATTGAGGTAAGGTTCAACTGTAGGTTGGTATAAAGTACTGGCATTCATTACTTGTAACCGCTTGTTTTGATAATAGTGGATTCTCAGGAATGGTGACCTTAAAATCACCGATGGGGTTTTTTGCCATGTAGATTTTTTCTCATTCATAAACAAATCATCGTGTCAATTTAATTTTCGCTGTATTTAGTTATTGGTTATTTGTTTGTACTACCGTGCTCATTGCATGTAATTGAACCTAATTATTCACTTGGTTAATTAATTGGTTAATTCATCACAATGGATCAAAATGGAAGAGGAATCTTAATAGTGGCTCACCACAGCTATAGAAGTTTGGCTGAGGGTAAGAAATTCAACATAACAAGAGATACGAGACCTAAGAATATCAGAGGGGGGAGGAGGTTAAGGGGTTTTTCAAACATTTGTACAATATTTATTTCAAGATTTTCCCAATCTATTCGTGTGAAATCATCTTATGTTTTATGGTGATGTTGATATTTATGTTGCTCACACATTGTATTCAACGTTTTATCAATATTTTTCATGCACATTGCATGTGAAGTAATTTATCAAGAATTTAACTTATTTTTCATATTCTAACTATTTAGTTTTCTTTTTTTTTTTTTTGAAAAAAGAATTACGTAGTGGTAGGAGCAACATTAGGTAGAAACATTTCTTAATTTTTTTAAAGAAATATTATAATGTATCATTTTAATAACATGTTAAATATTAAATAAAAAATAGTTTGCCCTCAAAAATAAGAGCTCACCTCCCAAAAAGTAAATCAATCAACTAGCCCAATATATCGTCCCAAGAAAAGTTGCAAAAATCGCCTTTTCGAAAAAAGAACGAGCTTTTTTTTATTTTTATTTTTATCAAAAATAATATGTATATTTTCAATTACATGGGTAGAGCAGAGTAATGTTAAAGTAGTGTTTCTTTCTTTTAGTCTTTTTCTTCTTTTGTCTAGTAAGTCATGGCTGCTGATTCCAATTGATGAGTTTTTAATCAAAATGAATTTTTTCTTGCACCTCTTAACTTTGAATCATTTGTGGCTTTGAGGCTCTTTTTTTTTTTTTTTTTTTTTTTTTTTTGAGAATGAGCTTTGAGAATTTAATTGGATCCATTGAAATTTTTATTATATTTGCATATGAATTATGAATAAGTTTTGTGTAGTATATAGAATTGTAGTAATATTTATATTTTACACTAAGGCCTTCATAATTCTTTTTTTTTTTTTTTTAAGATAAGAACATTATTGTTGTTATTGTTGTCAAATATTCAATTGTTGTGATGAGGGCATGTAATAACTAGGTGATCTAAGATATATAAACAAAAATAGTGAACCTCAATTGTAAACTAAAATAGTCCTTTGGATGTATAGTGTATATGTGGTTAGCATTTTCCTTTGGTCATCACACATAGTATCAAAAACTAACCGAGAAACTTTGAGTGGGCTTGGAGACCATTTCCCAATAAAAAAAATTTATAAAATTACAATAAAATAATAATAATTTTTTACTCGTCTATAATAAAATAAAATATATATATATAAAAAAAAAAAAAAAAATAGGTAATCATCTATGAATGAGATAGAAAGAATGAGGTGTATAAGAGAATCTCCATGTTTAAACACAACAAAAGGAACTGTATTTGTATTCTGCATTCCATTCATTTTGCACGATCCTACTGGTTTATGATATTGCTAGCCATTGGATATGGGTGTGTGTGTGTGTATGTATAAAGGGGGTTTGAGAATTTTTCCAGACTTCCCCACTTCTTCTTGGCCTCAATATTAGTGATTATGCATATACCAAATTGATATGATGAAAGAATGGGGTATGTAAATGTTTCCATAATTTATTCAAAGTAGACAACGTAATAATATTACATAATACCTTTTCCCACAATTGGAGACGTCATGCCAAATATGCATATGCGGGGAAGTTTTTCGACATCAGTTTTGAACAGCTATGTAGGTATACAAAGCGCAAGAGAGGCCTTAAAAAGATTGAATAAAGATTGATTGTAATCAATAGTATACTCAACAAGAGGTCACAAAGGAAGAAGTTAAAGTTCTATGTTTTCTCGTGGCAGTGAGAAAGCATCTAGTCCTGATAAATTTATAGCTTTCTTCTTAAAACGCTTGGCCTATTGTGGGAAGTGATGTAATAAACACTGTCCAATCTTTCTTTCAATTAGGGAAGATACAGAGTGAAGTTAATTCCACAATTATAACTCTGGTGTCTGCGATAGGAAACTCATCAAAGTCGCAGATTACAAGCCCCTTGCTAATTGATGCAATGTTCTTATAAATGCATCACTAAAATTATGGCAGCTAGGTAAAGAAATTGTCTTGGAGAGTTAGTTCTAACCAAACATCCCTTGTCAAGGGAAGAAGCATCTCAAAAACTATCCTTGTTCAAGAATTAGTAAAGGGGGGTATCATAGGAATAAAGGTCTGGGAAGGTGGCTATAAAGTGGATTCTAGGAAGACTAATGATTCAATCAATTAGAGTTTCATCCTAATGTTTCTTTTGGCAGTAGGTTGTCCTCCAAAATTTGTGAATTAGGTTAGAGTTTTCATTGCATCTGTTATGTATTCCATTACTTTTAATGCCAGTTCGAAATGTATTTAGAGATTGTAAGGGAATTAGGGAAGGAGATCCTGTGTCTCCTTACCATTTTGTCTTGGTAGTGGAGGGTTTCAACAAAATTATGCTATCTAAAGTTGTTGCAAGCCAGAAGTTAAATTTCACCCAAGTTGTGAAAGCCAAAAAAGTACTCATGTATGCTTTGCAGATGGTCTATTACTACTAGCAACAACTGACATTCCCTTTTTGCTCTTATTTCAAGAAGCTATAGAGGAATTCAAAATCTCTCAGGACTTTTAGTGAACCATAGTAATAGTCATAGTAATAGTAAGAGTAAACTTTATTCACCAACTTTAATGGTCCAACAATTTTTATGTTTTCAGTATTGCCAAAAAAAGTGATTGTGTCCACAATAGTGGGTAGGCATGAGTCCAAGTACTCACCAATGTTTAATTGACCACACATTGCACATGCATGTAATGGCATGGCCAATAAATTTTTTTTTTCTCTCTCTCTTTTTGTCTAGATCAAAGAGAATCAGGGTCATCTACACACTTGGTGTAACCTTACTTAGAGTTACAACAACGTGAGCTTGATCTAATCCAAGGGTAAGAATGATATACACATATATACTTTTTTAATATGGTATGTATATGTGTTCTACATATATAATGTTTAAGTCTAGTGTCTATACATTGATGTGGTGCCATTTTTTTTTTAATCTAGGATGGTCATTAGTAAAATTTTATGTAAAATCTTTGTTTGAAAAGAAATATATAAAAGATAAGAAACAAAATAAAAATCCATGATAGCCCCTCCCTTCGCCAATATCTCAAGATGACCATCGTTTTTCTGGAGATATCTCATATCTTTTGCTTTACCACAAAAGATATTATTATGTGTAATCTCTATATTTTTATGTTACAATTTTCCATGTCTATTCCATATGTCATGATAAAACCATAAGGCCACCAGCCGACACAAGCAGCAGAATAGAAGAGTTCAGGATGACAAAGCTATGAGGCCTTCGACCGACACAAACTGTTTGAAAGTCTGTTAGAAATCACAAAGATAGTTCTAACAATTTAAATTAAATGCCTCCCGACATTGGTCCCCTAAAAGATGGCATTAACAAATAATAATCCTCTAAGAGAGTTAAACGTCCACTTCATAATTCTACCACCCACATAACCTAATCCCTTTAGGCATAATTTAAGTTGAGAGACTTTTCTCGGTGAGGATAAAAGTAGATGCTCAATCATGGCTAGGCTATGAAGGGTGAGAGGCATCTTAATAGTGGCTCACAACAGCTATGGAAGTTTGGCTTTTGGCTGAGGGCAAGAGATTCCAAGATATCAAGAGATATGAGATTGAGAATGCTGGAGAGAGGAGGAGGTTGAGTGTTTTTCACGCATTTAAACAAATATATTTGATGATTTTCCTAGTCTATTCCATGTGAAATTATCTTATGTTTTATGGTTATGTGTTACTTATGTTGCTCACCCATGTATTCAATGTTTATATCATATTTTCCACATACTTGCAGTGAAGTAATTTCATTGATGATCCACCCTGACTCCCAACATATTTTGTCCAAAATCTTTCCTTAAAAGGATGCTTGAGGTGTAATGGATCATAAAACTAAGCTTAATTAGAGCATGAGATACACTCACAAAGTAACTTAAGGTTAAGCCCAAATGAGAATAGGAGGGTGAGATGAGTGAATTGTAACTAGGTCCAAAGCTTAAAACAATGAACCAAAAAGAAGAAGGAAAATTGGGCTTGAAGAGAGATGTGAGATGTGTGAAAGTGTTAGGACATATGGTTCACTGTTAAGAACATAGTGTTTTTTATGTAATTGGATAATCCTTGACAAAACAACATTTTACTTGTATTTTGGTAGATCTAGGATGTGTTTAATACTCAAAGAACATGTTGTTCAAGTTTAGTATAAAGTATGAAGATTGGACCAAGAAAAAAAAGTAAAGAAAATGTATTACTAAAGCTAGACACCTCCTGGACACCTGCTGGATACCTGCAGACAGCTGCTCGACAGATAAACTATTATCGAGATTTAATGAGCTCGACAGATGCTATCTATCGAGGTATCTATTAAGGTGGAAATCAGAATTTTCAGATATGATTTTGGGCCAGGCTTTTGTATTTGTGTAGGGTTTCTTTTCTCGCAACTCTAGGCATATATAAGGCTTATTTTAGAAACTGTCACATAAGAGAATACAAGGAGAAGATATGCAAAAGGTGATCGAAGCCGTATTCTCTCTAGAAAGAAGTTACTGCGTCTTTGGGCCTTAGAGTTTGTAACCTAGTGCTTCTTGATCTTTATTGTTAATGGAGTGAAGAACTTTGCAACCAACATCTTCTCTAGTTGGTGATTGAAGTCACACTGGGATCCGCGCAATTGATTAGTCATGTACTGAGATTCGGGCATCAAAGGGTGGGTTCATATATTGAAGAGTTCAGAGGTTCTGAAGCGGTAGAAGGTTTCTACTGTGAATTCATTCTACGGAGATTGTAGAATCTAGGGACAAAGGTTTTGTACTAAATCTAAAACTTCCTTTACTATAATGGATTGCTTTTCGGAAAGGTTTCCCCCAGGTTTTTTACTGTGAAACTGGTTGGTTTCATTGGTTTTCCTGAGTCATCATATCTTGTCTTGTTATTTTTCCGCTGCACTTAGTTTTGACATGATATTGATGTTTGTTTGTTTTAACAAGTTTTATGCATAATAAATCTATTAATAATTTGGGTTTAAAACTTGTTAATTGTATCAACCGGGTCTAAATTTCCCAACAAAAGATATAATAATGACCAAGTTAACATGTCATGAGCATTTGAGTAAGATCCTCCTAATTGGCTTCCAATACAGTAAGCATCCAAAAAGGCCATTTGATTTACTCCTTACCCTAACCGAAAACCTTAATATTAGGTGATTGAGGTCCCAATTTATACGGATATAAGTAAAACCTTTGGCTAGTGTAGTGTTTATTATATTGAAATATTATTTTATTGTGTTGTTTATATTATTTTAAGTGATGTATAACCTGTGCATATGCATGGTACAATTAAAACAAATTACAATTACACACATATAGGATTCAAATTATACTCTCTCTCTTCTCTCTCTCTCTCTTATTTTATTTTTGTTATCTTGATTTCTTTTGGATATACACAAGTTAACCCTTTCTTTTTTCTCTTTTTTGTTTATTGAGTTTTTGATGGTTTATTTATATTAGGCCCTTCATCTTTTGCACCTCATTAACTCACCTAGAACAAAATTAAATAAAATAAAATAAAATAAGAACTTAAAAAGGACATATGAAGCAAAATTAAACAACAACTAGAATCCAATTTAAAACCTAATTGGATTTTCTCTAAGCTTTACCTATATGTGTGTATGTGCGCGCGCACATGAATAAAACATTTGATGTTGGATGTATTGTAAAATGAGTTGTTAAAACTTAAAATAGATAAAGTGAATTTTTGAGTTGCTAAAAGCTATATGTTTTTAGAAATTTTGATGCGAATACTCTTACTTGATTATTTATAGATAGTGACAGCTAAAAGTATTTCTTTAGGAATGAAAAACCCTTTTGACTAGTCTTATATAGTTAGCTTAAATTGGATAGGCTATTCCTATGAGGACTAGAATGCCCTAGAATTAAGTGCTATCCCAACATAACTTGATATTAAGATGTTTTTCAAAATTCAAAGGAAAATTTTTGCACGCTAGTTTTTGCACATGTTTTCCTTTTGGGATTACTTAGGTTTGTCTTATAATCTATCATACTTCAAAAGAAATTTCTAATGAAAAGTGACCACAGTCAACTCAAGACATTAGATCCAACTTTGGTCCTTTAGATTCTACCTTATAAGGATATGGTTATACACTCAAATAATCCGCAAATTATAAACATAGGCAAGAGACTAGAAATCTTACAAGAAACCGCATAGAAAATTCTTACAAAAAAATGAGTTAAACTTTGAATTTTTCATGAGCCAGTCAAAAAACTTTTAAATGAGTTTTTGAACCTTTCAAGATCTTGAAAATTGAAAGTCTCTTGCTTAAGTCAAGTTTTTGAACTAGCCCACTGTATAAACACATTTAAAGATTCCCAAATCTACTTTTATATATACGCATGTTGGTACCGTATTTTGTTCACTTTCGATTATGTGCGGACCCCGAAAAAACCCGAAAATATCATTTTCCCCATGGGTCCATGTGAACACCTAGAACAATGTAACCAACCCATTCGAGCACCGGAGCACTCAAAATGCCTTTTTTTGCTAGAATGACCAAAATTCCCCTAGTCAGCCCTAAGTTTGATTGAAGGTCCAAACTTTCACAAAACCACGTTTTTCACATCTTTACATCAAACCCGAGCTTCTCGTTTAATAATTTTAACCAGTTTTGACCAAGTTTAAGTCGAAGTCAATTCGAGGTAGGCCCAAAAACCCTAATTTTGATCTGGCTGTCAGAACGGATTAAAGCTAACGTCATTGTGAAGATTATCGAATTCTCTTTCCAACAACTATCCATGGGTGAAAATTAGAGTTAGAATGGCCAAGATATCACGAAAACGAGATGGGCCGATTGATGCACCACAAACTTCCAAGAGTCATAACTTTCAATTCGACCATTGGATTTTCAAGTTCTACACCTTTCCAGAATCAGTAAGTCAAGACCTATCCAAAAATGTCAAGTTCAACCTGATCAAAGGAACCCTCCAAGGTCCTCCACCTCGTAATTCGTGCCTAGGGTTATAAATAGCCCTATGCACCCATCAGACCAAAGGACACTTTTCTGAAATTGGCCCTTCTGCCTAGCTTCTCTCTACATTTTTCTCTCTTTAAAACACCCAAAAACACTCCAAAAAATACATCATAGCTTCACCAAGAATACAAGGTATTGCTTTTGTTAGGACGTATGTGGATCATGTTAAGAACATATGTCATTTAGAATTGACTAATCCTTTGACAAAATGTACTTGTAATTGAGTAGATCTAGGATTTTTTTAATACTTCAAGGAACAAGAGTTCAAGTTCAAGTATTGAACCATGCAAATCTATCCAAGAAACAAGTGAAGAAGTGCTGTATTTTAAAGCTCGACAGCTAGCTTGACAGATTGTATCTATTGATGTTTAAAAGGAAAATTTAGCTCGATGCTTGACAACTGCACAACAAATACCCTATCTATTGAGAATTACAAAAATCACTTTTCCAAATCTGATTTCATATATATCTGCGTATACTTGTGTAGGATTTTTTTTCTCACAACCCTAAACATATATAAGAATTATTTTAAGAGCTGTCTCAATTGATGAAACTTAATGCAAAGGTTTTGTTCAAGTAAATTGTGACTGAGACAATTTCTTCTAGTTCATCTTTCTCTTGAAGAAGTTGCTGCATTTGTACGCCGTAGGATTTTGTAACTAATGAGCTTTCTGATCTTCATCGTCTGGATAAACTGAAGAACTTTGCAACCAACATCTTTCTCAAGTTGGTGTGTCAGTCACGTACTGAGATTCGTGTACAGAGTAAGTCGTGTACTGGGATCCACGCATCGATTGGTTAGTCACGTACTTGGAGCCGTGCATTGAAAATGAGAGATTGTCACTACAAAACAAGTCTAATTGTGTATTAGCATAAGGGTTCAACTGTAGGTTGGTATAAGGTACTGGGATTCCTTTACTTGTAACCGCTTGTTGTGATAATAGTGGATTTTCGGGAATGGTGACCTTAAAATAACTCAGTGGGGTTTTGCCTTAAAGGTTTTCCCCATTCGTAAACAAATCATCGTATCAATTTTATTTTCCACTGCATTTAACTTAATTGATGATTTGTTTTTGCTATCATGCGTATTGCATGTTAATTAACTTAATTAATTCACTTGGATAATTAACTGGTTAATTTATCACAAGGGGTTAATATTCTTGGCCTATCAGCTTTTGTACCCAATCTTCCTTTCCTTGGTTCTACACTTTATTTGGGGTTTGAGGTGTGGATGTAGTTTTAGCTATCATCCACACCTCTAACATTCTAAATCTTTTTCTAACATTTATCTTGCTATTTTAGCTTCAATAACATGATTTATTTCTTTCTTTAGCATGTTTCTTGCTTTATGTATGTTTCTAGCTTAGATTTCTTGGTTGTTATGTTTATACCTTGTTTTGAGCTTAAATCTATGTTTTTACATGCTTATATGTTTAGATCTACATGCTTATGGTTTTATGCCATGTTTCCTTTGTTTCGTTCCTCTTTTTGCTTTATGTTGATGTTAGGGTTAGATGCTCACATGCTCGTATGATGTTGTTGGTTACGTTTTGCTCAAATCTATTTCGTTCCTCTTTGTTTCGTTCCTCTTTCACCATGTTTCATGCTTAGATCTACATCTAAACGTTTATATGCTGGATCCATGTTCTACCATGTCTATGTGCTAAGCTTTCACGTGTTCACACATGCGCTGCCATGCCTATGCCTAGATCTATGTTTGTGTGCTTAGATCTATGCCTTCACATGCTTGTGCGCTTTGATCTATGTTCTATGTGCTTTATGCACCTTCCATGTGCTTGTACGCTCCATCTGATATTTGTGTGTCTGGACTTAGGCTATGTTTATCTTGCCATGTATTATTGTAGTCATTTTGTCACTTTATATTCTTTCTTGCGTTTTGACCTATTGGTTCGGACTCGATCTAGACCCTATGATCTTTGTCATTATCCGTACACCTTAGCCCACATCAAAGGGTTTGGATCGCCCATTTTGCATGTCTATGCTTGCTTGCTTGCTTCTATGGTTTATGTCTATGTTAGCTTTTCTAGTTCTAGGTTTTGCCATGTTTGGCGCCCTCCGCAGGCTTGATCTTGTTTGGTTACATCTGACGCCCACGAGGCCTCGTTCGGGTGTAACCACGTGGGATGCATCACCATGATGTCGGTTGCTTCATGCATACCTTCCCATTTTCTGCTTTGTGCAACGATATGCTTACCATGCTTGTTTGTGCCACCCGTTGGCTTTATATGCATCTTAACACACTTGCTTACATGTTCATGCATAAGTCTTGCTTGCTAGTATGTTGTCCATGCTTCAACACAATGAAGTTATGGACATTCGATCCAAACCTACATTTGTCCCTCACGGACACCACCTTTTGTTTGCTTCCTTGCTTGTTTCCCTTCTTACTTGTTGGTTAGCTTTCTTGCCTTTGTCACATGCTATCTTGTCATATCTATCTTGCTTGTTCGTTTTGCGTCCTTTTGCTATTATCTATGCATTTTTCTTCCATTGCTTGTCTTCTAGTTTTCTTGTCTTTGCCTTTGCATGTACACACACAGAGCAAGCACGCATGGAGCTAGGGTGCGGTCTCCCAAGCACAAGCAAAAAAGGCGAGGATGCATGCACACGGATATAAGCCGAGCGGCTGCAATTAGTAGGTTTAGGAGTTTAGCTTTTACCATTGGTTATGTACTCTTTTAAACCCCTTCCTTCCTCCTCCCTTTCTCTCTTAGATGGTTTATATTAGGTATATCATGCTGTGTACCATTCGTCCTCATCTCTAGAGTATGGCGACCCCTATTTATTTTCCTACACCTATATTTTGGGCCATGCTCTAGGGATGTAGGCATTTACTTTTTAGCTCAGTGTGTGCATTGACATGATGTATGTATATGTGTGTGTGTGTGTCTGCTTGCCCCTCCCTGTGTGATTGTCACAGTCTGTGTCACCTACGGCAAGCGATGCCTAGTTTCCGCCGTGAAAGTAAGGTGACATGTCGCTGGATTTTTGCCGCAGAAATCTGGTACTCAACTCAAATGCCATAGGAAAGCATAGATTGGAACCACACCCTTTCAAAAGCCAAACCTCAAAGGCCCCATGTATGCAAAGCCGTGAAAGCCAATGTCGAAATCATGTTTTTACTACCAATTTGTGAAAATTAAGGTTTTATCAAACAAAGTATTGTCCTTGGACAGGCATTGTGGGGTGCCTAACACCTTCCCCACACGTGACCAAACTTCCGAACCTAAGAATCAAGATTTTTTGCCATCCACATTAGATTAGGAAAGATGCATTTTCTTAACCTAGGATTGGTAATAAAATCAACTAGAAACAGGTGACCAATCACACCTTAGAAAAACCCAATGATTGGTGGCGACTCCACTTACCTGTGGTAATCCTTTAAAATTTGGCCCAATTTCCTACCATAACACCAAGGTAGACCTATCTTCCTCCACTGAGAGAGAGAGAGAGCACCCGAAACTCCGTGTGAACAACACATCACATCATTCGAGAGGGGCCTTCCAACAGGGTCTCGTGCGTGCGGGAGCTGTCGCACCAGGCAGGTGGTCAAACGAAGGCACGGCAGCGGCGGTTTTCCGCTAGTCCGATTGAGGCCGGGCGTCAACAACCCATATCCAATGGCTAGCAATTTTTTAAACCAGTAGGATCATGCAAAATGAATGGAATGCAAAATACTATCATAGTTCCTTTTGTTGTGTTTCAACATGGAGAGTCTCTTATACGCCTCATTCTTTCTATCTCATCCATAAATGATTACTTTTTTCTAATTATAGATGAGTACAAATTGTCATTTTTTTTGTTTTTGTCTCATTCATAGATATTTACTTAGTTATTTATTTATTTATTATAGATGAGTACAAAATTGTCATTCTTTTATTGTAATTTTTATAAATTTCTTATTGGGAAATGTCTCCAAGCCCACTCAAAGTTACCGGTTAGATTTGATACTATTTGTGACGAACTAAGGATAAATGCTAGTCACATATACGCTATACCTCCAATTCCAAAGGACTAATTTAGGTTCACTGTTGTTGTTTTTATATCTCAGATCAACCTAGTATTACATGCCCCATTACAACAATTGAAAATTTGACAACAATAACAACAATAATGTTCTTATCAAGGAAAAAAAAAACAATAATGAAAACCTTAGTGTAAAATATAAATATTTCTACAAATATACTACACAAAACTTATTCATAATTCATTAGAAAAAAAATAAAATTAAGACACTTAAAATCAATGCCCATTTATAATAAAATTCCATCATAATTTAGAATATTTTTTTTAAATGTATTTGGATTTATATTTAAAAATTGAAAATGACCATGATACTTAGAAACCTATGGCCTGTTTGGTATTGTTATTTAAACAACAGCTTTCGTTGTTTAAAAAACCACAATAGGTATTTCCATAACACTTTTTTCACTCATCCATATTTCTACAACACTTAAACAACGTTACTAAAATCTCTTACCAAACTGCCCTAATCACTCCACTACACCTTTTTCTCCCTCTTATTTTCTTGATCAATTATTATCCAAGCCCAAAAGTTTATTTTTCCCTACGTCTAATTCCTTCCCAAAGTCCATCAAAGTCTTTTATTCTTCCTTTTAAAGTTTTCTTTTAAGTCCATTTTTCTTGCCAAAGCCCAATTACAATGTTCACTCATTTCCTGGTCTTGTCCCTTTTTTCAATTCTTTTATCCATATATACATAGCTCATTCTCACTCTCTTATAATGGGCTCATGTCAACGGTCCACAGGTGTTGACCACTTTCCAATTCATGGATTGCCTAGTTTTTTTATTATTTGAAATGGATTGCCTAGTTCTTTTAAAGCCTAGGGCAACTCAAAAAATAATAATAAATAAAATAAGGGCAACTCAAAATCTCGTTATTTACCGACATTCTACATTGAGTTTTAACATTATTATATTTTAAAAAATAATTCTATCAAAAGCTAATATATCTTTTAAAAATTAAGAAATAAATGTAGATTCATTAGAAGGTAACGTTACATACACAATAACTTTCGTATCATTTTTCCATAACAATTATATTTGCAAGCTTTTAAGAAACGGCTCACTGCGATTTAAAATTTGTGGATGATTTTATGAATTAAAAGATGATAGACTTGAAGGCTTGAAGGCATATACGATACGGATATACCCATCACCTATTCATGTGCAGCTCCACTTATGATGCCACATACCTCTCTCAATGTCAAATTCCAACTTCAAACAAAAAATTGCTTACGAGTTATGTACAAAACCGAAGCACACAACAACCTCCATATTCAACACAACAGACAATCAAAAACACCCAAAACCCCGGCCAAAATGGGCTTTTTTCTTTTTTGTGAAAAAAAAAAAAAAATCAGCATGTTGTCCATTTTCTCAAACTAATTAAGGAAATGTTCCTCTTTTGAAACTTGATTTTCTCAAAATCAAGTTAAGCTCTACAGCGACATTTTAAGGAGCCTATAGTGACGTTTTTAAGGACCTATAGCGGCGTTTTGTAACTCAAGCTCCGAGGTCGAGTTACAAAACGCCACTATAAGCTCCTTAAAACGTCACTATAGGGCTCCAATATTTTTTTTTTTTTAAACTCGATTTTGAGAAAATTGAGTTTAAAAAGAGGGGCATTTCCCTAATTAGAAAAAGAGAGAGATCAGAGAAGTCAAGTAAAGAATGAATGAGATACCTTGAGGCAAGGCAACGGTGTCACAGTGAGCTGGTGGAGCCAGCAGCGTCCGTCATAATGAGCCGACGGGATTTCTGAGGCAGTCAGGCAGGCGGCAGCAGAGGCGTGAGCCGGCGAGCATGACACTATTGAGTTGGAGGCGTGAACTAAGAAGGTAAAAAAACTAAGGTAAGGTAGAGGCGTGAGGTGAGGCTGAGGTGTGAAGATTGTGTATTGTTTGTTCTCTCTTTTAATTATTCAAACGGTGAGGATTGATTTGTTCCAGACAGTGAGGATTGAATGTTTTTGTTTGTGTTAATTAGGTATTTAGACTTTGGTTTCGGGCTAGGCTAGAAGTGTAATGGTTTAGAAAATGATAATTTTGTTTGCTTTGGGAATTGGGGCTGGCTGTGCCTGATGGGGCTTAATTTGAATAAGGCTATGAACAGCCAGATTTTGTGGGCCAAGTTTTTTTTGTTTAGTTTGAAGTTTTATTGAACTAAAAGTCTAGGGGGGCTGGATCTTAAATTGGGGGGGGGGGGGGGGCATGCCAAGTGGCCCCGCCCCTGGTGGTGGATTTGCTCATCTGTGGATTTTGTTTTTTTGAAAAGGGTTTAATGGGTTTTGGGGTTGTTTTAGTTTTTGGTGGTGGTTTATGGGTTTAGTGGTGGTGAATTTGTGGATTTTTGTGTGTTGGAGGTGGTGATGGGTCTGTGGGGTTTTTCGGTTTTTTTTTTTTTTTTGGTGGTTGCTGGGGTGTGTGTGGTGGGGCGGCAGATGGCTGAGCTCATCTCTTTCACGTGGTGGTTGCTGGAGAGATAGAGACAGAGGAAGAGATGAAAGAGAAAGATGGGAGAAGAGCGAAAAATGAGTATTTTTTTAATATACTATTTATTTAAGTAGTTTATATTATTTTATTGGGTTGTATGTAAAATAAGAACTGGAGGTAGGGTGAGTTGTGAAATGGGCTGATAAAATAGACAAAGTGGTTTGAGGTTGCAAAATAGAATTTTTTTTTTTTTTTTTTTTTTTTTGGCATCCCTGGATGCTGGTGCTCTTAGTGGCTCCACCATTGAACTAATTGAAGGAAACTTTGTCATGTTTCTTCACCAGATCCTCTCTCTCTCTCTCTCTCTCTCCTCTCTCTCTCTCTCTTCTCTCTCTCTCTCTCTCTCTCTCTCTCTCCCTTAACCCCAATTATTTTGATTAGGATTCTTCAGATTTTGTAACTAGCATATAGAATGTAAATAGGTACAACTTTTTCACTCCTAAATTCTCATCAGAAGAGAGAGAGAGAGAGATGAAACCTGGAAGAAACCCCATTCCTTGCTTGCATGGTCTAACTTATCCAACTCTGAGTCCCTAATTCTGCTGAAAATAACCTTTGCATGTCAATGATTGGGACTTGGGGTAAAGAAGCGGTGTCAGATTTGATGGGAGGCTCATCATCAAAATGCACATAACGTGGTGGCATTGGTGCTTGGTGTTTCCTTTGCTAGCTCTTGAACACAAGGAACTAGGATAGAGTCTCCTAGGATCGTTATTTCCTGTTCCATAACTCCAACAAAACCCAAAGAGAAATAGCTTAAAGTATTAGCTCCTGAATAGAGAACCTTGAACTTTAAACTTATACTACCAGGTGTTGAAAATATCTACAAGGCATGTCACACCAAGATAAAATATAGTGTGCATTGGATGCATGCAGGGACCGATCCAGGATTTCAAGCTAAGGGGTGCCAGAGCAAGTATATATATATATATTAGTTACTAAGTGGTTGATTCTCCCATAATCTACAAATCAAATAAGAATTACATATATTATCTCACAACAAACACTAATT
>JAGHPS010000818.1:0-29234 GCA_020976635.1 Castanea crenata
TCTATTCAAAATTGATAATTATCTTTGATGATGCAAAGAAAATCAGTAGGTTGGATGCTTTAGACTTGAAAGAACTACTGACTGTCTTGATGGCATGAAAAAGGAAGAAAAGCAATCAAAGGTGACCGGGGTCGCCGGCCAAGAACTCTCTGATGGTAAAGTTAGTTTTTCTCTCTCAAATTTTGGAGTTCCAACTTTTTAGGATGTGTAAAAAATGTACCTTTGTTTTGTCTGAATAAGCGTTTATATAGTGTCCTAAGAACAGTTATTAGACTTGTAACCTCCCTTGGATTTGAGGAGGTGTGAGGGTTCAGGGATAACTTCCTCAACTGTTTAGGGGTTACATTTTTCTCACACAACTGTCACTGGAAGTTATACGTGTGATACGGAGTTGTTGTAAATACTCAGGAATTTTCCCAAGTGTCAAGGGCTCGTCTAGAGGTCCTCATCCGGAGGTCCTTTGTACGAGCATATCTCGCTTCTAAAGGAGGTCGTTCCTTTATGGACGACCTTCTCATGGATGAGGTTGATGGTTCCCTTGGACGGCACGGTGTGGTTTTGTAAAACTTGACCACGCAAAGCTTCGTCCAAGCACCTTCCTGCATGGACGAGCTTTATATGGACGAGGTTCTTACAACCTTTACTTTCTTGGTCTTGCCCTGGACGACCTCCATGGACGATATTGGAGTCTACCCCATCAGTTGCCCCCTTGTCTATGGGTCATCTAGGAAGTACATAAAATGACGTTATCTTTCGAACGCGTGTTATTATGTCAGCTGTTATGGGTGCCACATGTCATGATCTAATTGGTGATTGGTCAAGTCAACTTGTTTTTCGAGGGACGTACCATTTGTCACATTTTGGTTGGTCGCATCGCTTCAGGTACTAGGGTTTATTGCCTATAAATAGTGGAATTCCTCCACTACCCTCCTTATTTCTGAAATTTTTTTCTTTGACATCCCTCGTCTTAGCGCCTCGTCTAGAAGTTTCCTGCATCCATAGTCTCCCTTCGTCTAGATCTAGGTATTTTCTCCATCCTCGTCCTCAGGTTTTAAGCTTTCTTAAAGAATGTTTGAGGTAGCTCTTTCTTCATCTAGCAATAGTGTTGACAAAGCCATAGACAAGTATCATGACCCTAGTAGTTTTAGTGGGTCTAGTGATTGCAATAGTAGTCGTAGTGATTGCAATAGCAGTAGTGAGGGAAACACTACGGACAAGTATACATCAGGTGTCCCTGGGGTTCCCTTAGAGGTACTTCATGAAAGCCTTAGGATGAGGGCTGAGTCTGGGTCTAGGGTTGGCACAAGTGCTCCCTCGTCTTCCGCTCAAGACAAGGAAGAGGTAGTTTATAGTTGTGCTGTTGAGGTTGCCTCTAAGACAGATGAGAGAAATTTAGCCATCCTTAAGACTTGGTACCAAATTCTTGAGGACTTGAATCCCAGGGTACTTGTGCGTGATGAGTGGTTTTGTCAACCTCATTTTGGCGTTGGCATTTATGAGGCTTACCTCTTGGGGGATTTGAGGTTGGCCCTTAATGCCTTTGCCAGGGAGTTTCTTTCTAGGTTAGGTTTAGGTATATGTTAGTTCAACCCCAATGCATGGAGGCTAATTGTTGCTATGCAAGTTTTATAAAGGGAGGTGTTTGAGAGGGATCATCCTTTTATTATGGACGAGTTCCTCTTCTGCTATAAGCCCTCTGAGATTAACCAATCTCTTGGCTTTTATCAGTTCACAGCCAGAGGGAGAGATTATAGGCTAATAAAGTCCTTAGTCACCTCAGATAGGAAATGGAAGACGGAGTTCTTCTTCGTCTCTGGCTTTTGGGTTGGACGCCCTATTGAGGTTGACAGGGATCCATTCCCACCTTACACAGGAGAGTTAGGGAACCTTCGTCCTGAAGGTACGTCTGTGGTTGTCCTTTTACTTTTTGTTGCCTTTGATTGTAGTCGTCTAATCACCCTCCTCTCTTTTTTTTTTTTTTTTTTTTTTTCATGGGTGCTAGACGGCCTCATTTGAGCAGGTTTTATCTTGAACGAGTTCAGAAAGCATGTCTATACACTGATAGGACATTCCATTCCTTGGTGAGCCTTCAACGTCTTGCCACTTGGGGGTTAGGTCCAGAGCCGTCTGCTGAAGCTATTGCCCATGAACTCACCGTCCGTAGACGTAATTTTTTTTTTGGTGGCTAACGCCTTTCTTTTCAGGAATGGCGACGATGAAGGAGAACAAGGACAAGGAAGTGGTGGAGGAGGTAGCTAGGCAGGGGGTGGAAACCTAGCCTCATCCATCCACTGGTGACAAAAGGAAGAGCTTGTCCCTTGGTGTTGATTTGGAGAATCTTCCAAGCAGATGCAAGGATAAAAGGGCTAAGCGTAAGTTGTCCAAGGCTAAGGACGCCTAAACCTAGGATGATCAACCCAATCCTTTCCTCGTCCCCCAGGGTCATTCCATCCAAATTCTAGATGTTGATTCTAAACCTAAGGGTCCCTCGTTCGTGCAAATATCGTCCAAAGTTGCCCTTCCTGCCTTGTCTCAGCCTTCTTAACAAGTGCCTCAAAACCTACTTTCCAATGAGGACTTGGCTTGGGAAAGGTTTAAGAAGGTTGTGACGGACGAGGATGTAACGACATGCTATGACATGTCTTTAAAGGATTTTGAACGTTCTGGCGTTTATGACCTTTTCAAGGTATGCCTTTTTCATATTATGTATGCCTTGTCTTGTCAGCTACGTATATATGCATATTATAATGAAATTTTAATTTGTGCAGGCAATGTCTAAGTTTATCACCGCGTTTAGGCAGGCAACTGAATTAGACAAGATGAGGATTTTGCAGGAGAGGACGGTCCAAAAGGGGAAGGACGAGTCTAAGAGGTGGGCTGAAGTGGCTGCCAAGGCTAAGGAGGATGCAAAGAAGCTGAAAGCAACATCGAGGAGTTGAAGATAGACGCCAAAGAGAAGGATGCTCGTCTTGAGCTCCTCCAAAAGAAGAACGATGAGTTAAGCGCCCTTCTTGCAATGTCTAAGGAAGACGCAGTTGCAGAGTTTAAGGCATCCAAACAATTCACTGATCTACTGGACACCAACTATGCAGCTGGGTTTGCAGATTTCAGGATGGACACAGTGGAGAAGTTCCCTGAAATTGACTTCAGCCTTATTGAACTTAACCTTGGTGGAGCTGCTTCAAGTTCCCTCCTCAAGACGAGCTCAGAGGACGTTAATGTTGAGGACGATGCCACTACAAAGCCAGCTCAGGACGATCCCAATACTGATGCCCCTCCTGCCTGAAGACAAAATTTTGATATTTGATTATTCAAGTTTTTGTTTTGTTTGTTTTTGTTTTGGTCCACTGTTTTTAGGACCCTTATTTAAGATGTATTTGAATACAGTTCTCTCGTCTAGAGTGCTTTGGACGAGTTTGTTAACAATTGCCTTTAAAGATTTATTTTGTAAGGGTTTTTGGACAATGGTCGTCTACTCTTTTTAAACTTTGATGAACATTTACTTTTATCCATTTATTTATTGTATGGAAGAGTTTATCCTCAACTTTCATCATTAATGTTATTGGCTTTTAAATAGTCTGAGCATTCTATGCATGGACGACCCATCATTGACGTTTTTGAGATGAGTCACACTTAGAAAAATTTAAATGGCTAACAAAGACGTCCATGCATAGGTGGGTCGTCCGTAAGAAAAACGCATGGACGACCATTCAATACTTAGAATGCTTAGACTGTTTAAAAGCCAATAACATTAATGATGAAAGGATAAACTCGTCCATACAATAAATAAATGGATAAAAGTAAATATTCATCAAAATTTAAAAAGGGTAGACAACCACCGTCCAAAAACCCTTACAAAATAAACCTTAAAAGACAATTGTTAATAAACTCGTCCAAAGCACTCTAGACGATAGAACTGTGTTCAAATACATCTTAAATAAGGGTCCTAAAAATAGTGGACCAAAACAAAAACAAACAAAACAAACACTTGAATAATCATATATCAAAATTTCGTCTTCGGGCAGGAGGGGCATTAGTATTGGGATCGTCCTGAGCTAGCTTCATAGTGGCATCGTCCTCAACATTAACGTCCTCTGAGCTCGTCTGGAGGAGGGAACTTGAAGTAGCTCCACCAAGGTTAAGTTTAATAAGGCTAAAGTCAATTTCAGGGAACTTCTCCACTGTGTCCATCCTGAAATCTTCAAACTCAACTGCATAGTTGGTGTCCAGTAGATCAGTGAATTGTTTGGACGCCTTAAACTTTGCAACTGCGTCTTCCTTAGCCTTTGCAAGAAAAGCGCTTAACTCGTCGTTCTTCTTCTAGAGGAGCTCAAGATGAGCGTCCTTCTCTTTGGTGTTTGTCTTCAACTCCTCGACGTTGCTTTTCAGCTTCTTTGCATCCTCCTTAGCCTTAGCAGCCACTTTAGCCCACCTCTTAGACTCGTCCTTCCCCTTTTGGACCGTCCTCTCTAGCAGAATCCTCGTCTTGTCTAATTCAGTTTCTTGCCTGGACGCGGCGATAAACTTAGACATTGCCTACACAAATTAAAATTTCATTATAATATGCATATATACGTAGCTGACAAGACAAGGCATACATAATATGAAAAAGGCATACCTTAAAAAGGTCATGAACGCCAGAATGTTCAAAATCCTTTAAAGACATGTCATAGCATGCCGTTACATCCTCGTCCATCACAACCTTCTCAAACATTTCCCAAGCCAAGTCCTCATTGGAAAGAAGGTTTTGAGGCACTTGTTGAGAAGGCTGAGACGAGGCAGAAGGGGCAACTTTGGACGAGATTTGCACGAACGAGGGATCCTTAGGCTTAGAATCAACATCTAGAATTTGGATGGAATGACCCTAGGGGATGAGGAAAGGATTGGGTTGATCGCCCTGGGTTTGGGCGTCCTTAGCCTTGGACGACTTACGCTTAGCCCTTTTATCCTTGCATCTACTTGGAAGATTCTCCAAGTCAACACCAAGGGACAAGCTCTTTCTTTTGTCACCAATGGATGGACGAGGCTGGGTTTCCACCCCCTGCCCAACTGCCTCGTCCACCACTTCCTTGTCCTTGTTCTCCTTCATCGTCACCATTCTTGAAAAGAAAGGCGTTAGCCACCAAAAAAAAAACTTACGTCTACAGACGGTGAGTTCGTGGGCAATAGCTTCAACAGACGGCTTTGGACCTAACCCCCAAGTGGCAAGACATTGAAGGCTCACCAAGGAATGAAATGTCCTGTCAGTGTATAGATGTGTTTTCTGAACTCATTCAAGATAAAACCTGCTCAAATAAGGCTGTCTAGCACCTATTTAAAAAAGAAAAAGAAAAAATAGGAGGGTGATTAGACAACTACAATCAAAGGCAACAAAAAGTAAATGGACAGCCACAGACATACCTTCAGGATGAAGGTTTCCTAACTCTCTTGTGTAGGGATGGAATGGATCCCTGTCAACCTCAATAGGGCGTCCAACCCAAAAGCCAGAGACGAAGAAGAACTCTGTCTTCCATTTTCTATCTGAGGTGACTAAGGACTTTATTAGCCTATAATCTCTCCCTTTGGCTGTGAACTGATAAAAGCCAAGAGATTGGTTAATCTCGGAGGGCTTATAGCAGAAGAGGAACTCATCCACAGTAAAAGGACGATCCCCCTCAAACACCTCCCTCCATAAAACTTGCATAGCGACAATTAGCCTCTATGCATTGGGGTTGAACTGACATATACCTAAACCTAACCTAGAAAGCAACTCCTTGGCAAAGGCATTATGGGGTAACCTCAAACCCCCAAGAGATAAGCCTCATAAATGCCAACGCCAAAATGGGGTTGACAACACCACTCATCACGCATAGGTACCTTGGGATTCAAGTCCTTAGGAATTTGGTACCAAGTCTTAAGCATGCCTAATTTTCTCTCGTCTGTCTTAGAGGCAACCCCAACAGCATAGCTTTCAACTACCTCTTCCTCGTCTTAAGCGGAAGACGAGGGAGCACTTGTGCCAGCCCTAGACCCAAACTCATCCCTCGTCCTAAGGCTTTCCTGAAGTACCTCTAAGGGAACCCCAAGGACATTTGACGTATTCTCGTCCATAGTGTTTCCCTCACTACTACTATTGCAATCACTACTACTACTACTATCACTAGACCCACTAAAACTACTAGGGTCATGATACTCGTCTATGACTTTGTTAACACTATTGCTAGACGAAGAAAGGGCTACCTTAGACATTCTTTAAGAAAGCTTAAAAGCTGAGGACGAGGATGGAGAAAATACCTGGATCTAGACGAAGGGAGACTATGGACGCAGGAAACTTCTAGACGAGGTGCTAAGACGAGGGATGTCAAAGAAGAAAATTTCAGAAATAAGGAGGGTAATGGAGGAATTCCACTATTTATAAGCAATAAACCCTAGTACCCAAAGCGATGCGACCAGCCAAAATGTGACAAATGGCACGTCCCTTGAAAAATGAGTTGACATGACCAGTTACCAATTAGATCATGACATGTGGCACCCATAACAGCTGACACAATGACACGCGTCCGAAAGATAACGTCATGTTATGTACTTCCTAGACGACCCATTGACAAGGAGGCAACTGATGGGGTAGACTCCAATATTGTCCATGGAGGTCGTCCAGGGCAAGACCAAGAAAGCAAAGGTTGTAAGAACCTCGTCCATAAAAAGTTCATCCATGTAGGAAGGCGCTTGGACGAAGCTTTGCGTGGTCAAGTTTTACAAAACTACATCGTGCGTCCAAGGGAACCATCAACCTTGTCTATGAGAAGGTCGTCCATAAAGGAATGATCTCCTTTAGAAGCGAGATATGCTCGTCCAGAGGACCTCCAGATGAGGACCTCTGGACGAGCCCTTGACACTTGGGAAAATTCCTGAGTATGTACAACAACTCCATATCACACGCATAACTTCTAGTGACCGTTGTGTGAAAAAAATGTAATTCCTAAACAGTTGAGGAAGTTATCCCTGAACCCTCACACCTTCTCAAATTCAGGGGAGGTTACAAGTCTAATAACTGTTCTTAAGACACTATATAAACGCTTATTCAAACAAAACAAAGGTACGGTTTTTACACATCCTAAAAAGTTGGAACTCTAAAATTTGAGAGAGAAAAACTAACTTTGCTATCGGAGGTTTCTTGGCCGGCGACCCCGGTCACCTTTAATTACTTTTCTTCCTTTCTCAGGCCATCAAGACAGCCAGTAGTCCTTTCAAGTCCGAAGCATCCAGCCTACTGATTTTCTTCGCATCATCACAATTAATTAAGACAAATCCTAAATCATGATAAAAACATGATTGAACTCATATCTAGAATCACATCTTAGTCAATTGATATGAAGTAAGAACAATTTAAATCATTAAAGAACAACTATTGTGGGACAAATCAAATAACATAAATATTACTAATAATCCTTAACAAGGTTTTATCCTCGACCCTAATTATAAATTTAGCTACTCATGGTAATTGAAAGAAAACACAAAAATGTAATACTAAACATTAAACTAGACAAATAAAATAAAACTAATTGTCATGGAAGAAAACCAAAGAAGCAGCTGCACTCTTTATGTTCAGCCCCCAGCCCTAGCACTAGCCTCTCTGAATTTTGCCCTAAAGTGCCTTTAAATAGGTCAAGGAATCCTATTACAAGTTGAATTCCTGTTTGGAGAAAATCCCAGATTTTTAGGCTTCAGGTAACTGACAATTTTGGCCCATTTAAATTCAGAATTTGGAATTTCGGTAAACTACAAAGTTGTAGCCCTTTAAGTTAAATTTCTAGCCCAACTTGAATCATCTTGATTGGACATATGAGCCAAAAGTTATGCCACAAATAATACTAACTAATGTGCAGGCTGGAATCCTAATCCGAATTGGACTTAGATTTTATGAAAATTTCCTTTGATTCCCTGCTCCAATTAGACTTAAATTTAATTGAGTTGGTCTTCTTTAACTTCATCATGGCCCTTGTAAAAGTAAAGTCCATTAGCTTTCTTCTTTGCACAAATCCACTTATTTAATTCCATTCTCCTACAAAAGACAGATTCACGCAATAAGATTCAATTAAGCACAAAACTGATTATTCAAAATTATTTCAAAACCAAATATAAAATGCATGAATTAACTCAAAATAAGTATGATAATGCTTTCTAACAATGATAGAAATATGCAATATTAAGCTATTATCAATGCACATCAAATACCCCCAAACCTACATTTTGCTAGTCCTCGAGCAAAACAGATACAGAGTAAAACAAACAAAGAAAAAGGAAATCCTAACTAATCCACTTTTGCTAGAATTTTCGATTGCCTTTAGCATATGCAACAAGCCTTTAAACCCCTAGCTTACACTAGTGGACGAGTTGTAGTCTCATGAGGGTTTGCAGGGAATATACCCATAAAATTTTGAGAATGAATACTAAAAGCAAAACAAAAAAAAGAAAATCAATTTTTTTTTTCAATTGCATTTTGCAAAGAGGGTTAGTTCAAGTCAAAAAACACTACAAATTCTAAAGAAATTTCTCTTGTCATCAAAACTCAATGGTAGTCAGCCCAAATATACTCTTAGTTTTAGAATAAACTTGACTCAAATCTCTGTTCGAAAGTATGCTTCAACTCAAATCTTTCCAGTGTTATCACTCAACAAATGAAATCACTCTGAAATGGGGTGTAACTCTCTCAACAATATCTATGAGCGGAATAATGTAAGCAAAATCAAACACCTCACATATAAATCACATGAAAAACTCTTAGCCAAGAAAGAACAAGTAGTCTCATGAAAGGATACCAAAAAGAATTTATATCATACCTTTTTCTTCTCAGTCATATCAATATCTGAACTATACAATCTTCAAGATCAAATAAGGACTTTATTAGGACGTAATGTAGGGTAAAAGCAAAGGGAATGAAATAAAAATGGGTAAAGGTAAATAATAAGAAGTGTTTTCAAGATTTGTCGGAATGTCAACTCTTTTTAGAATTTCCATTCAACAATTTTTTTTCACCTCTTCTTCTTCTTCAAAGTAGTAATCCTTCCTTCCATTTCACATCTCAAAATTTGATAAGAACCTTTTTATTTTCTTCTTTTTGACACTTTCCTTCTTTTTCATTATTTTTTCTTTGAATTCTTTTTTTTTCCCTTTCTTTGACGTCTTTTTTCTTTCTTCTTTGAATTCTTGCACAAACCACCACATTGAAACAAACTGATTAAATTCCATCTTGAAACACTATGGATAAGGGCTTTAAGAAAGAAAGGCTAATTAAAAGGCTCAACGGGGTGACTAGCGATAATGTATCAAGAAAGAAAAAGAAAAACACATATATGGCTCAAAGTAGACAAAAATGGCCTAATCTCATCTCTCAGAGACTAGTATAGTTTATTCAACATCAATGACTTCAAAAGATTCAAGTGTGGCATAAAATTAGATTTTTTTTTCTTAGCCAAAAGAAAGAACAATGAGACTACAACAAGGGAAACATGTTACATACTTCCAAATGAACTTTAAGATTAGAAACAATAAATAACCCTCCAAAAATAATGATTGGCTCAAAACTAAGAGGGATTACAGTCTCCACATTGTTATCATCAAGATTTTCTAATCATTTTTATCTTTCAACAACAAGTTGTGTCTAAGTGGCTACATGCATGTGCAATGAATTGAGCATGAAAGCAATGAAATTCTTTAAGCAAGAGTAGTATAACAACTCAAAACATAAACCTCAAGCTAGGCAAAAGTTTTTTTTTTTTTTAGACTAAACAAAACACAATAGAAAGATAGAAATCTATGTACATCCCCCCAAACCTAAACCAAACATTGTCCTCAATGTTAAAAATGAGACTCTCAAAGATATGTCTTGAATGAAAAGAGAGCAAAATATTAATATGCAACATGAGAACCAAGTAGAAACAAGTAAGGTAAGGAGAAGGACGAGACGTACCTTGATCAAGCTAATGATTATAATTTTAATTTCTGTCAAATATCAACTAGAACAAAAGAGTATAAAACTAAACTAGAAAATAAACACAAATATTAATTTTTCTCCATCACTCATAAGACAAAAGTTGTGAAACTTATTATATGTTTACTAGAAACAAAGGTGAAGAGGTTGATGAATAAAAGGGAATGTATCTAGTATATTTACCGGAAACAAAGGTTAAAGAAAAGAATGCTCAAAGAATCCAGAATGCTATAGTTCTTGGTTGAAATTTTGTGCACAATTACCAATTTCATCAATTGGGAATGATTTGTTGTCATGCCCGAACCCAATCATACAAATAGACACATGGCAACGGCCACACGCTCATAAAATTTTCACTCTACAAGTGTGTAATGCCTTCTTAGCAACTAAAAATTATCCTCAAAGAAAATTTCATTAATAAATTCACAATCATCCCCAATAATGCAATTGTCAAAAAATCTCCAAGTACCAATAGAAACAACAATCCAAATCTCATGATCGTTAAATAAATGATATACTAATTATTACAAGATCATCTTATTTAAAAATTCCTAAACTCCTTTCAAGCGTACACTATTAGCAAAAGTCTCAAAACTTGCTATTTTTCATAATTTGAAAGAAACTGAAAGGGAAAAGGAGGGTGAGTTGATAACTCAATAATTAACCAAATCCTAACTAGCTAAAACGAGCATATAGATTGACAAAATAATACATTTATATCAGATCAAAGATTTCACATATATAAAAAATTATAATATACTATGGGTTTCAAAATAAACCTAGGAAGTTTCATAGAGTAAAAATAGTTCATATATTCAAACATAATTCATATTCTTTACAATTTTGTATGATTATGGTCACGCTATATCCCTGTAACTAGGCATCAGATTTAGATGAAACTAGTTCCGTGCTAATGTATATCCCCCTATTAGCTACGTTTAGAAACACAATAAGCTCATGATGCTCCTGATAAAATTAATTTCGGTACTAATGAATAACTCCCATTGGTTGGGTATCAGAGTCAAAACATAATCAGATTGTCCAAAATCACATATATCAAATCATAGTTCAAACAAAAATATATCTCATTCAATTATATAATATTATATATATATATATATATATATGTAGTAATCAAATAAATTTATGAGGATTCTTTATTTGTTACTTTAAATCAATGTAGCTAAAACAATTGAAATAAAATTATAACCATTGTAGAACAAAATTCATAAGCTAAAATACAGTAATATAAGCAAAAATAAAATCAATCAGGAGAAAGGCTACTTAACCTCAACCAGCACACCACAAAAGAACTTTTCCCTAATCATTTCTCTAAAATCCTTAGATGTTACTTAAAAAAAATTTCAAATATTATTTAAACAATCAGATGATTCAAGAAAAACTTGTAATGGTACCAGCAAGAAGAGAAGCTTTCTAAATAAACCATGATATATATATATATATATTTCACTGCCATCTCAATCCCAAAATCCATATATACTTAAATACATTTTCTTTATCTTTCTGCCACCACTATTTTTAGATTAAAGAATTATAGAAGAAAAGTTAAAGCCAAAACCCATAGACGTAATTGAACCATAGTTCCTTTTTGTCCCTCATAGCCTTGGACTTTTCTGTTCTACAAAAAACAAAAAAACAAAAACAAAATATGATAAAATGGTACAAACAGTCATCCAAACACGTGGGGGCTGACCAAAGATATTGAGCCCATTTGGTTTATAAGTTTTCATCCCTCATTTTTCAGTTTCCATCACTCATTTTTCAAATTTTATGGATCCCACATCAACTTTGTTTGTTTGGATCAGTTTCTTAACTCAATTTCCATAACTCAATACTCATAAAAATGAGTTGGAGTTATGGAAACTGAAAACAAATTTTTGATATTTTTAGTTTTTGAGAATTGAGTTTCAGTGGCCTTTTGTAAATTTAAGCGAATAATGGGACCCACCCGTATGACTTGTCCCATCACATAACATCTCTCTCCAAAAATCAGTTTGGCATTCTCACTCCAACCCGTTCTTCTCTCTATCTCTTCTCTTTCTTCATTTTTTTTTCTTTTACCCAGAGCTCTCTCTTCTCAATGAACCTTCATTGCTCCTCCACAAACCACCACCACCACACCAATTGTCACTATCATGAGCAACAACCATGAGTCACCATGAGATCAGTTCAAGCTCAACCTAGATCAGGCCTTCGTTTTCTCTCTCTCTCTCTCTCTCTTTCCTCCCTTTGCTAGATCGGTTTCTCTCTCAAACGTTTTTTCTCTCTCTCACCACCACCACACCAGTCGTCACCATCACGAGCAACAACCACGAGTCACCGTGAGATCAGTTCAAGCTCAGCCCAGATCGGGCCTTCGTTTTTTTTTCTCTCTTTCCTCCCTTTGCTAGATTGGTTTCTCTTTCAAACGTTTTTTTTCTCTCTCTCATCCCTTTTGCCAGATCAGTTCATCTTTGTGTCTAATCTCGTGATTTGGGTCTCCGATCTAAGGATTCTAAGTTTGGGTTTCTTGTGCATTTGTGTGTTGGTGAGTTTGGATTTTTGGCTGTGGTTGGTGAGGCTTGGGCAGAGGTGGAGGTTGCTTGTACATTCGTTTGGATTTTTTGTGGAAGGTTGTGATTGTGATTGATGGTTGTTAGTGGGTTTGGATTTTTGGTTGTGGTTAAGGATTTCCTGTGCATTCTTTTGGATTTTTTGTTTGGCTGTTGGTAGTGTTGATGGTAGTGAAATCTAGGTTTTCCGTTGGTGGTGGTGATGAAACTGGGTTTGGGTGTGGGTTTCATGTTCTTCATGTAGAGTTGCGCGGGTAAGGGAAGAAGACAATTGAAAAAGACTAATCAGTGGATTCCACCATTTTGGCAAAAAGTGGACTTAAAAGTCAAGATAAATGGCCGAGTTTTGTTACCAAACAAAAATTTTAGAGTTTTTGAGTGATAGTGAATTTTGAATTATGAGTGATGGGTTTGAGTTTGAGTTATGAGTTATGAATACTGAGGGCTCGTTTGGTAGAAGAGTTTGAGTAATGTTGTTTGGGTGTTTTTAATATATGTGTGGATGAAAAAAATGTGTGAAAATGTGTATAATATTGTTTAAAATGTAAAAATGTGTGTTAGAACTAAGTTACCAAACACCCCTGAGTTATGAAAAACTAAGTTATATCTAAACCAAACGGGCTCAAAGGACCGGATAGAATTAACTTTCATTCGTTAATTACTTTAGCAGAGAACAACAACAATGTGCTCAAAAAAAAAAAAAAAAAAAACAATGTGACAAGCCAACCATGGTATTTTGAACAAAATTATTCATATATCTACCCTCACTTTCCGAAGATTTTATATTCAACAACAACAACAATAATAATAATCTATTCTCACTTTCCAAATATTTATCTAATTTCCCAAAGAAATTATTCAAAAACCAAAAATATAAATATAAATATATAAATATTTCTTTTTTTTGCTAAATAACAAACAATGGATATTGGATTATGACCAAAATAGATATTATAGTACCAAGACAGATACTATTTCATTATCATTCAGCTATCTAATCTATTACAATGACTTAAAAAAAGTGACCAAAATACCTTAAAAAAAGAAAAAAGAAACTTGAACTGAGAAGAAACGAGAGGAGAGCGTGGGGTGAGGTCTTGATGGAGGAGAATAGAAATGGAAATATGAGGAACTTGTAGAAGCTTCGAGTCCTTTGCGCGAACACGTGCCTTTTAGCGCCCGGGTTCCCTATGAAAGACCACTGAACCGGGTTGATTGGACCCGAGGTATCCGAGTTAGACAATGGACCATAACGACGCGGCGGCTTTGGTTGTAGTAGTTGGAGGAGGAGTAGTCGGAGTCGGAGTCGGATTGTGGCTGAGCTTCTTGGAGGAGTCGGAGTAGAATCTGCGGAGTGGCGGTGCCGCTGTTATTAGTTTGGGAGAGATGTGGAAATGGAGTTGGGAAATAACGAAAAAGTGGAAATTAGTGGTAACGGGTTTTGAGAGAGATGTGGAAATGGCCTTATTATTTTGAGATTCTTACATAAAATGCCATCGTTTCTTTTTTTTTTTTGAGTGGTCATCGTTTCTTTGCTCTTGCGCACCTTTTCTTGTTGGAACAAAGTTAATCCTCAAGAAGCTAATCCTCAACCTTTTCTGGGCAATTGGATTTGGAAGCTCGACATATGGCCTAAGATTAGCTCGTTCCTGTGGCTGTGTCACCACAACAGTGTTCCGGTCAGGCAAGTCATGGCAGCAAGAGGTATTAGTTGTAGCACAACATGTCCATTATGCAGAACTCATGAAGAGACAGTTCTCCACCTACTACGAGATCGTTCTTTTGCTGCTACCTTTTGGAAATCAATCAAAATGCCTCAATCTCTATCGAACCTTGGACACCTCGACCTCCCCGAGTGGCTGCAAAGAAACTGTCAGTGCAGCAGCCAACTTCAAGCTAACGGCCTCCCTTGGAATACTCAATTCCTGTTTGGAGTGTGGAGCCTGTGGAAACATAGGAACAAAGTGGTGTTCGAAAACATTCCTCTCAATACTAATCTACATAAATCTGGCATCCAACTAGCGGCGGAATATTCCTTTTGTGTTGGGAAACCACTCCGAACCAAGAAATATTCAGCCATCCTTGTGCATTGGAATAAACCAACTGTAGGTGGTTTAAGCTGAATTTGGATGGTGCTTCCATAGGGTATCCGGGGAGTGCAGGAGCAGGTGGATTCATACGTGACCATAGTGGAAATTGGGTTAAAGGTTACATGAGGAATATTGGGGTGGCCACGAGCGTCATTGCTGAGTTTTGGTCTTTGAGAGATGGCCTACTGCTGGCTTCTCAACTGGGCATTAACCATTTAATTATTGAACTTGATGCAAAAGTTATTGTTGATCTTTTGCTCTCCAACAATATCTGTAATAGAGCTTAGACGCCACTCCTAAATGATTGCAGATACCTGCTACGCCAATTTCAGCGATACAAGATCAGCCATGTCTATCGGGAGGCGAATAAATGTGCAGATTTACTAGCAAAAGAAGTCTGCACATGTTCTAGTGCTTTTGTTGTATTAGATAATCCATCTTTTGTTAATTTATGTAGTATTTTGGAATCAGATGCCTTGGGTCTGTACTCTGTAAGGCTCACAGCCAGTAACTTGCCTATTTGGGCTTCTAATATCTATGAATATTCCATTTTAACCACAAAAAAAAAAAAAAAGTTTAAAAAAAAAAAAAAGGGAAAAGATTAGGAATAAAATATATTTGAAGAGCCGCCTTCTTCTTATCTATACTATTATTTAAGGGACTTCCCCTGTTTGGATTCCTTATTTTTTTAGTTCAAAAATGCCCCTACAACTTTATGTTTAAGTAGAGACAAAACTAAAGGACAATCCTGTAAAAATGCAACTTTAACTTTCACTAAAACATTGTCTAAAAAATATGACCACTCTTCTCTTAATTTTTAAATTTTTTTATCCACTTATAAATTAGATTTTCAAAATAAAAATATATATATATATATATATATATATATATATATATATATATATATATTGTGGGGACCCGAGGACCTAAGAGCCCGAGGACCCGAAGAAAGGAAGGCCAGCATTTAGTATGCAAGATGAGGACTCTCTGGGTGTGCCCGGGGATGAGATGACATGGACGATAACTGCGTAAGGAACAGGTTACAAATATCTGGATGTAGTAGGCTGATTTGGAAGGTTGCATTAAATGCTCGGCAACAACCATCCTGGCCGCATTAATTAGCAAGCATCACCTTTATCCGTCGCATTAATGTAGACATGACCTAAACAGTGTGGAACGCAAAGTAGAATCTTGCTCCATTGCCGACGGACAGGTGTCATAGGAAAAGGACCGCAGATTACAAGGTGTAGGGCTATGATGAAAGCAAAAAGAATATAAATAGGAATCAAAAGACTAAGAAGAGGGACTTTTTTGTTGTTGGACCCTCTCTACCAAATGTATTGTATAAGGATCTTTGATCAAGAAACGAAGAAGTGAGAGTTAAAGAAGTTTGTGAATTCTCAGGTCCTTACATATATATATATATATATATATATATATATATATATAATCTACAAAATAGGACTACTAACAAAAAAAAAAAGTGAAAAAATATAAACTCTCCACAATCTCCACTTTCTCCTAAAAAAACCATCCCACCTTCTAAAAAAAAATCACCCTACTGTTTTCTATTAAAAAAAACACCTATCCTAAGTTCGGTAAAAAATTAAAAAATAAACTACGCCACTTCTTTTAAAAAAATCCCACCCACGGTTTCCTATTAAAAAAAAAAAAAATTTTGTATATCACATAAAAAAAAAAAAAAAACATATTTCAATGTTATTTTGTGTTCATTTTTTAGAGCTAGCCTTATTTTTTTACCATATTAGTGGTTCTAAATCTACAATTTTTAGTGGAAAAATAAGTGTAAATTCAAATTAAAATAAGTGAACTTTTTTTAATACTAATCTATAAATAAAAAAAAGTCTCATCGCACGCACGGAGCGCGTGTGATGAGGCTCGTACTACATTCAAGGGTTTTTCCTATTTGGATTATTTATTTTTAGTTCAAAAATGCCTCTATACCCCTATGTTAAGCAGAGATAAAACTATGGACAATCTAGTAAAAATGCAATTCTAATTCCTACTAAAATATTGCCTAAAAAATAGGACTACTTACCTGTTAATTTTCAAATTACTTTATCCACTTAAAATTAGATTTTCAAAATAAAATTATATATATTATAATAAATAAATAAATACATTTTTTTCCTACAAAATAGGACCACTAAAAAAAAAGCTCCATCTCCTTGTAATTTTCAAATTACTTTATTTACTTATAAATTAGATTTTCAAAATAAAAATTTTATATATTTAAAAAAAAACAATTTTTTCTACAATTTTTTTTTAAAAAAACTCATTGCACGCGCTTTGCGCGTGTGATGCGACTAGATTGATTATTCACTTATAAATTTGATTTTTAAAATAAAATTATATATATAATAATTAAATACAGTTTTTTTCTACAAAATATGACCACTAAAAAAAAGTACCACTAAAAAAAAAAGCCTCATCTCACACGCGAAGCGCGTGTGATGAGGCTAGTCTTATGTTATTCTTCTTCTTTTTTGAGTGAATATTATTCATTATTTAGTAACTATAAAGAAATTTAGAATAGAAGAATTTTTATTGTTATTTTATTTTAGGGTAAATCATATTCAATCATGTCGTTTATTTATGATTTTAAATTACATCGCATACTATTATACGTTTTACATCAAAATCTATGCCAAGGCTTCACCAAATTACAGAAATTTTTTAGATTTTTAAAAATATAAATAATCTTTCTTTCCTATAATTTTTAAGTTGATAAGAATATTAATTTGATCATAACACAAAATCTTCATCTAATCCTACATAAAAATTTCCATGTAATCCATATATTAAAAAAAAATTATATTACTACACATAGAAATTGCAATTTTTTTAGATCTATATAAAAAAAATAGATATAATTTTTTTTTGTTTTATCTTCTTCTTCTCCCTAATTTCTAAGTTAATAAAAATCTTAATTTGATTACCATCAAAATTAATTTAATCTAATCCTCATCTTAAAAGAATATGTTTAGGTCCATCTAATCCTTATTTTTAATTACTACACGTAAAAAATAAATAATAATAAAATTAACAACAACAACACAACAAAGTACAGCTAATAACAAAACGTATAGCTAATAAAGTTTATTTTCAAGCAAATTATCTTTAATATAATATAAGAGTGTGTTGGGAAATTTAGACCGGTTGATAGAATTAACAAGTTTTAAACCCAAATTGTTAATTAGATTTATTATGCATAAAACTTGTTAAACACACAACATCAATATCATGTTAAACTAAGTGCAGCGGAAAAAATAAATAAGACAAAGATATAATGACCCAGGAAACCAATGAAACCAACCAGTTTCACTGTAAAAAACCTGGGGGGAAACCTTCCCGAAAAGCAATTCACTATAGTAAAGAGAAATTTCAGATCTAGTACAAAACTTTTGTCCATAGACTCTACAATCTCCGTAGATGAACTTACAGCAAAAACCTTCTACTACTTCAGAACCTGAACTCTTCAATATAGAATGCCACCATTTGATGCATGGATCTCAGTACGTGATTAACCAATTGTGCAGATCTCAGTACGTGACTTCAATCACCAACTAGAGAAGAAGATGTTGGTTGCAAAGTTCTTCACTTCATCAACAATGAAGATCAAGAACACTTGGTTACAAAACCCTAAGATGCAAATATGCAGTAGCTTTCTGAGAGAATAAGGCTTCGGTCACCTTTTGCATATGTTCTCCTTGTATTCTCTTATGTGACGGCTCTAAAATAAGTTTTATGTATACCTAGGGTGTGAGAAAAAAAAACCCTACACAAATACAAAAGTCTGTCTCAGAAATCAGATCTGAAAATCTGATTTCCGTAACCTTGATAAATACCTCAATAGATAGCATCTGTCGAGCCTCATTAAATCCTAGATAGCTATCTGTCGAGCAGTTGTCGAGTAGCTATCCGCAGGTGTCCATCAGGTGTCCAGCTTTAGTAAACAACATTTTCTTCACTTGTTTCTTGATCTAATCTTCAGGCTTTAATACTGATTTGAACAATGTTCTTTGAAATATTAAAACATTCTAGATCTACCAAATACAAGTAAAGTGCGTTTTGTCAAAAGATTAGCTAATTATATAAAATATGTCTTTAACAAAATGTAATTTTGAATATATTGTCTTTCTTTTAATGTACAACCATTCTTCTTTATATTAAAAAAAAATTGTTCTCTTGGGTCTATCCAAAAAAATCTCTGAGTAGATGTTCAGATGTCTTGCCATCAAAAAAGTAAAATCAATTCTAATTAAACTCTTTGTCTCAAACTCAAACTCTTAATAATTAAACTTTCCCACCGTGTACAATTATTTATAAAGTGAAGGAAAAAAAATGTTAATATCAACATTAAGCTTTTGTTTATATCCAAAGATAAATAGAGGAAAGTTGACAAGAAAATTAAATTTTTGTATTTATCCAAAGATTAGTAGAGGAAAAGTTGATAAGAACAATTTTGTGTCTATCTAAAAACTTTGCTGCAAATTTTGCTTACCTTCAAGCATATCTAAAACTTGTGATTAGATCGTAGGGATAAATCAATTGGAAAAAAATAAATAAATTATCTCCACGTCCCTCAAACTTCTCATTCGGACTATGCTTCTCTGTGAATCTGTGATGAAGGTTATATTTTTTTGTTTTCTTAGTTTTTTTTGTGTGTATTTTAGTTGGATGTTTTGTTCTAATGGGTTTATTGATTTTTAAGCAGTGCCGGCTCAACATACTAAGCAAGTGAGGCGATCACCTAAGGCCCCCAAGCAAAATAAGGCCCCAAATTTTAAGCAATAAAAATTTTGAAATCCGAAAATGTTATATGATAAAATAATGATAATGGCGACCCAAATAAAAACCAATAAAAACCAAAATTTGCTAACTCAATGTTGTGAAAAATGTTTATATATATATCGTAACATTACTTCTACCCAATAGTATCTATTTCTTGAAAGTATTAATTAAGCCCAAAATTCTAACCTATAAATAAAAAATAATTTTTTTTCAAAGAAAAAACTAGAACAAATAAATTTTCATTTGATGTGTAACCTTTCACCTTCTCCATGGGGGTTTTTCAGTGTAGAATTCATTAACTCCCACACAGAGAAGCTAAAAAAACACACACTCTCTCTCAACCAAATAACTAATCTCTCTCAACCAAACAACTAAAATCTTAAGACAAATTATATACATATTCAATCTCAGACCTCAATTTTCTTGTACCAATTGCTGGAAATTTTGCCCCACTCTCTATTTAAAGCATAAAAAAGAAATTGAAGTTGTAGCTACTGGCTTCAGATCTTCTCCTCATTTGAGTCTGATCCTCAGATTTGTTACTTCTCTAGAACCTTTGCTTCTTTCCTGAACTTTCTCATAATTCAAGCTATCTTGTTTTACTTTCTCTTTATTTTATTCTTGGTAATTACTTTAAATTCTGACACAGCACATAAGTAAACTCATTTCCATTCGTTTATTCATTTATCATATTGGTTGGGACGTGGAGTAGCATAGGACCATAAATTTATTTTATTTTATTATTTTAGTAATCATGGAACTACGTCTATACTTATCTCTTAGAGTTTTAATTTTTTAGATAAATTTCACCTTCAATTTTTGTTGAAAATTTCATTGATTCGTTATAACAAAAAATTTACTTGTATACTCTTGTATGGGTCCACATTAACACTACTAGTTGTTATGTTGTTAACAAATAAAACTATTACCCTTCAAAAAAAAAAAAAAAAAACTTTTGTGAAAAAAAAAAAAATCAACCGATAAAAATTTTAATATTTAAATTAAAAAAAGGCCCCACTCAAAATTGTTGTTTTAGGCCCCCAAAATATATTAAGCAGGCCCTATTTTTAAGTTTCTAGGTGTATTAGCATCCTAATTCGATAGAAAATGGGTTAGCAATGGAAGCTATAATGGAAGCGCCAGAGTGTACTGTACCAAGTTAGTTGTGTGGATACTTTAAAGATGTCTACAATGAAACCTCCAAGTTCTATTTTCCTCTCCAAAGGTATTTAAGTCTATCCATTATTCTTTTTTTTTTTTCTTTTTTTCCATTTTGTTTCATTATGTTCATATAATCATATTTTTTATACTACAAGTAACTATATTGGAACTCTTTGAAGCTATAGAGTTTGAAGGAAACTTTGAAAAGCTTAGTTACTATGAGCTTGAATTGTCAGAACTTAATTAATTAGATCTTCACCACTATAATTTATTGGGATATGATCACAACACAGGATTCTCAAGAGGAATAAAAATGTAGTTGGCTTAGGAAGTTTGGGACAATTGAAATATACACTAGAATAAAATAAGAAAATAATTGCTAAAATGAGATTTTTGAAGGTGTAGGGTTAAAAAAGGATATTGATCATAATATGGCATGATCCATTGAAGTTTTAAACACCTTGAAGTTATAATCTATATTCCAAATGCATCGTTGACTCATAATATAGATTGTTGTTCACAAAACCAACCTAGGAGGGATATGCAGGACCTCGCAAAAAATATTACTTTTTAGTTTTCATCACATCTCAAGTTAATGAAGCTATTTTCAATTATTGATACAAACTTATTTTCAGGGGCTTAACTCTTAGGTTTTCTCAAAAAAATTCTTGAAGTTTATATTTACAGAATTTGTTTTGATAGGTTAAAATTCGGTGCCTCCTCCCTCGCTTTCAAATACAAAAATTCAATTCTTATGTAAATTCTTAATGTTTAGTAATTTGGGTTGTTTATAATTCTTAACTATTAAATTGAGATTACCACTTAGATATATTATATTATTTAATTTTAATTAAATTAAAACATTTCTTATTTTCTTTAGTTTGTACATGATTCTTGATTAAGTCGTGCATTGCACGGGCATAATAATAGTATAATATAATATATATAATATATATAAAGTGCAAATGCGCGTAGCTATATTGTCATTTGGTTTGTTCGGTTTGTTCAATTGACATTGTAGCTACAGTAGCTATAGTTTTTTTTTCTTCCTTTTAAATATTTATTTAAGCTGGCATATATATGTTATACTAACAAAACAAATCAATTTTTTGCAATTATACAATATTTTTGGTTTGTTCAATTGCACTGTAGCTAAGTAAGTAGATATAGCTTCTTTTTTTCTTTTTTTTTCTTTTAAATATTTATATGAGCTGATATATAATATATACACTAGCAAAAAATTTCACAACATTTTCACAATTATTGAGGTGTCAATTTCTTATAAGTCGAAATAAAATAATAAAATATGAGACTGTGACCAACCATGACTAAAAATAAATGTTTTGTGAAAATATTATAACACTTGTTGTGTGAATGTGTAAAAGCTACAATACTTTTTAGTTTGCTAATATGTATTGTTCATCACTTCATTTTTTTTTTTTTCAGTCATCGGTTTATGCTTTCCTTTAAAAAAAAAAAAAAATTATGAGTTGGCATGTATATTGTTATATTGACACAACAAATTTCACAATATTTTTACAATTATTGAGATGTCAATTTTATAGGTCGAATTAAAATAAAAAATATGAGACGATGAGTAACCACAACTAAAATAAATGTTTTATAAAAATGTTGTAACACTTGTTGTTATCACAATTGTTGAAATCTTAGTTTCTTATACATTAAATAAAAAATGCTAAGGCCACACCATTTTACATTAATTTCACAACAAATCATAGGTAAGCTATCATTGATGGGTAAAAAAATGATATTAGTCGTTGGTCAATTTTAAAATCAATAAAACTTACCATCTAGAATTTGTTACGAAAATATTATGGAGATAACATTTCTATAAAATAAATAATAATATCATACCAAAACTTATCACGGCTGAAAATAAAGGTATTGTGAAAATATTGTGACATTTGTTATGTTCTTAGACTTATTTTTTGGTTTAGTCAAATTTGGTGAGCAAAAATTCACTGTTTCACGAAAAATTTCTTCTATTGGTTTGTTGTTTGTCGTTTGTTGTTTTAATGCATAGTTTAAAGTGGTTGTCCAATTAAAAACTAATAACAATTTACCACCTAGAATTTGTTGTGAAAATATTGTAGATGAACATTACTCTAAAATAAAATTAGAAAAAATCATATCAAGACCCACCATAGCTAAAATAAAGATACTGAGAAAATGTCGTGACATTATTGTGTACCTGACTTTTTTTTTTTTAGCCAATTCGTTGAGCCAAAATTCATAGATTTACGGACAGTTTTCTTGGGTTGACTTTTTTTTTTAACACATTGGTTAAAGTAAAAAACACAGTTTCACTAACAAAAAAGAATTATGGAAAAAAAAAACTTCCCCCTTTATGTTTGAAGTAGTTTCATCCCCCAACTTTGAAGTTGAATAATTTCCTCTTTTATATTTTGTAAACAAGTATAGTCCCTGATGAAATTTAATGTCCCAGAAATTTTCTTCGTAAATTTTGAGTTTTATGTATTAGTCATACTTAGAAAGTAAAAATAGTGATGTATGGTATTCTATTTGTTATCTAGAGAACACTAGTGGTTTCAATCGTCTAGATTTATAATTTTATCTAATAGAAGCTTCAATGACATTTTTTTTTGGGTTATTTTATTCTTTTTGTTATTTGTTTCTTTCTTAAAGATTGTTCATTAAAAATTAAGTATACTAAATATAGTTAGGCTCGTAGAATAAAATGATAAAAAAGGAAATATGAATAACAAAATATTCATTGCAAATGGTTGTAGGTATTTAATTTGATGAAGAGTTTCAATTGTAGCATATATCATCATTTATTGCGAAAATTTAAATATTGTGACAATGTTTTATCAAACCTTAGTTGTTTATTGTTGGAAGATGACAACATTTGTTATCATTCTTAGTAGAATTTTTTGAGTGATAGATATATACTGTCTTTAGTAAATAGGTTCTACAAAATGAAAAAATATTTTATATCAAATGATATCACGTCATCCATATTAAATCCAATAAATGAGAGATATATGTGCAAAATAACTACCCACTAATACATGTCTTTCAATTGTTAGTGGGTTAGTTATTTTTTACTAACATGTCTCACACTTATTGGATTTTGTTAGTTATTTTTTACTGACATGTTTCACACTTATTGAATTTTGATGTCGCTGACATGGTATCATTTGATACCAAATACCTTCACCTAAATAGATAGTCATAGTTCAATAGCTACTCTAAATTTAAATACATGGTTTTATACTACTTCAAAAAAAAAAAAAAATTACTATCTTAAATTTTCTCACTGGTCAGCACGAACTTTGCACATGCAACCCTTACTTGTAATTTAAAAAAGTTTCATTCAACTCATAAACTCATTTTATATAGAGAATGCCTTAACACAAAATAACCTGTGTTGCCATTGTTTTTATACACCTCTCCTTACCTTGTTTGTTTCAGATTCAAAGTTTTCATTTGCTTGCTATCTCGAGAAATAGCATGTGCTTATTATATATGAACATTATTTCACTTTAAACCACACGATATATCATTTTGTTTAAATATTTTCTAATGCCAACTTAAGAGTAACAAATTTATGGTTTAATTTTAAATCACCTTTAAACTACAAAGAATGTGACTCATCACTCTTAACTGACTTAAGGTTCATAATGAAAGACTCGGTCGTGAAATTTGTACATATTTCACAAAAATAGTGGGAAGAGCTTGTGAAGTAACAAAGAACCATACTCATGGCAGCTCGATTATTACTCTACTCTCAATTGAAACGAAACTAGCATGCAAAGACTAGGAGAAATTTGCAAAGACCTGGAGAAATTTGGAACCAATTTTGGACTTGGGCTCGTCATAAAAGTATCCAGCTGTGATACCACATTTCACTAATCCAACATTCAATATAAATTCAACTGTTCAATATCAAACCTAAACCTAGGCCTTTGGTTGGCCCCTAATCAATTATCAACACTAATGGGGTTTGTGAATCAATCAAGTGTAATAGTTAACCGTTCAAGAGACTATGCAGTTCAAGGAATTCCAATCTTTTAAAGCATCTCAGTAGACCAACAAAATGTAAAATATGCACAGCAGACAGAACAATCAAACCCAAGACAGAACAATCAAACACAGGAGAATTATTCACCTATAATACATGAAACAATCAAACCCATGTCTGACATGCCCTAATTGAGCATTGATTGAAAACCCCATTGGAAATTTGGAAGACCATAAAGCTGAATAAACCAGCAGCATCAGCCTGATCATACTTATGGTTGCTCTCAAAAGATGAAATATCTTGCCTAGAGAGGCTATAGGGGCTCCTACGGCCTGTTACAGAAACTGAATCTGTTGTAGTCTCAGTGATTTTTTCCATAAATGCTCCATTGCCGTGTGAAGTGGGTCAAACCATCTACCTGCAGAAATCAGCTCAGCATACTTGAGGGCAAGTGAATCTTTAAGTTGCATGCTTTCTTGATCAATTTTTAAAGACTCCAACTCCTGTATAGCATTGAAGAGGATTGTCCCACCCAGAATTTCATAGGCTTCATGGCTCTTCATACCAACTAATCGGTTTTCAACCATGTCAATTTGGCCAATTCCAGACTTCCCACCAATCTGTTGAGTTCAACAAGTAGCGATGCAGGCGAAAGCCTTCCCATTAACTGAAACAGGAAGACCTGACTCTATCCCAATTTCAATATATCTACAGGAAATGAAGGCATAGAAATAAAGCATTAATAAAACGGCATAGAAAATAATAGATAAAAATACAGAGGGGTTAAACTAAAAATTCAATACAGAAGCTTACTCAGGTTTGTCTTGTGCCTCTTCTGGGTCCACAGTCGACTGTACATATCCTTCTTAGGTTTGTTTGCTAGGTATTCCAAAATGTCACCCTTTAAAGGCATGGAAATGAAACTCATGAGAGAGAGAGAGAATTAAGCTTATTTCCTACAACAGTTTTGGAGCAACTGAGATAAACCAAAGAGCTATACTAAGACTGAAATCTCAGCAGACAGGAAATGGAGAGGTGAATGTTACCTCATGGCTAAGGTGCCATAGGTTCCTATCCCCGCTGTATATGGATTTCTTTGTTACTGGGATTGGCACATTATGCTTCTTAGCATATTCAATAGCATCTTCTCCCCTATAATATCCCATTCCCTGCAAGGATCCACAACATTAGCTTGGGATTCGGAACAAAGAATGGGAACTCAAAGTGAACCTGATTACACAAAATAGCAAGCGAGACTGTGTCAGACAAAAAAACAGAAGAACACAATGGGTCATAAAATTTGAGCTCAATCATCAGGCATGCCTGAACATGTCCTTTTCCTGTGCATCCATGAGAGACAGCATCAGCTCTTGCTTCTTTGGCAATATCCACCATGGCCTGTTTTTTGAAATATAATTACAAAGATGTAAGATAATAAGATCAGATGTAAAAGAAATTTCATGATGCCATCAAAACACAAAGCTGATGACGAGAAGCTCAAAAAGGAAAACGCTTCCTTGAACAAAATTATATCCACTTTTCTTTTAGTTAAATAACCCCAAAAAAGAGTACCAATAGTGTATTTAAATTCCCCCGTCAGAGAACAAATATAACTATGAGCAAGTAGATGTTGCTACTTAACATACCTGACCAACATCTGCAGTGGAGCAAACAAAATCACAGCCACAGTTCTCCCTGCATGGGAAAGGTAGTTAAAAAATATATCATGGGAGAAAAAAAAATAGTTTAAATTCATTAACCAGCACCATGAAACATTAAAAACAGAAAGCATGTAGCATTCATTCCATTCAAGTAAGGTAATAATTCAACAAAGTACGCAAAGGAGACAATTTCAAGCATGGAGCAAATATTTAATCAGCAAAAAACTGCTGTTTTATCTATAGTTCAAGAAGAAATGTTCAAGCATGAAACATTAAAAACAGAAAGCAGGCAGCACATATAGCTCATCACTACCAGCATAAACAGCAGAATACTTATAATGAATTCATCTCAATCACATAACACAGTTAGTCAGTTACTAGAAACTACTGTTTTATCTCCCTCAAACTCACTGGCTATCTCTCCTCATAAAATAAATATTTTAAAACTACCAATCATGAATCGCCATCAAAGAGAGCACGAGTCTAATTCCATATTCTAATCAATCGTATTCCAAACATACCAATCTAAACTGAAGAACCCTGAATACTTGCACAGTGGAAACACAATTAAAGGGAATGTTCCAAGCTACAAAACAGGGGACTACAAAACACATAACAGGAGACATACCTCAGCCATGGCCCTATGGCTGATGTGTTTGAGCCACCATTCAATTTACCATGTAATCCTCTACCCTTTGTAGCTTCAGAAACTTCCATCTTTCTACTCTGCATAAGCTCTTGAATAACAGCATCTCAAGGGCAAATCATTAGGGTTACAAACATAGAGGCTAGTCAAAGTAAAATCTTAAACGGTGCATAACAAAAATCTTGTCAAACATAAAGGGACATGACATTCAATTAACTTAGGAGATATACTATCAGGTTAACTGATTGATTTCTCTAATCAGAAAATTTCTTGGGCTATCTACCAAACAAAGACAATTGCAGAAACACGTATTCCAAAACAACCTCACCTTGATTCTTACAAAACTCAGTTACCCCGCCACCATTACTAATAGTTGCAACAGCATGGCCATGGATCTTGCTAGTTTGAGCCACCAACTGTCAACAAACTCAAGTTAATTGTATTATTTATACAACAAACATTATTTATAAAAGGCGCAGATTATAGGTTAATAGGTCTAGTTACAAACTTTTTGGTATCTGTTCGAGATTCACTTCTCTAGAGAAGGAAGATGAGACGCTAAAAATGACAGTGTTCCCAACACGTACTGAAAAATGAAGTGGACCATTAATAACTAGTTCGAAGCGGTCTAATCAATAATGGTCTGTTTGGATTGAGGGAAGGAGGGGAGTAAAATAGAGTAAATTTAGTCCAAAATTAACATCTTTTTAGCCAGCTCTCCTTCCCTCCCCTCCACTCTCTCTCTCTCTCCAAACAGGCCCTAAGGGATCAGACCCGCCTAATGGCTTGTTTGGAGAGAGAGGAGAGAGGGAGGGAGAAAGACTAGATTAGATTTAGTACAAAATTAATTATTTTTTAGCCAACACTACCTCTCTCCCCTCCACTCCACTCCTCTCCATTCCCCCTCCATCCAAACAGGCCATAAGGGATCAGAATCCCTTATTTTAAACATGAAACAAAAGCAAATCAAACTCTCATAGTTTGGAGCCCAGCTCCAACTACTTCGTAGTAAAATTTTGACCCCAAAATCCTTTTCATTACCGCTCATTTTAAACTCAAAAAACATTTTCTCAAAACATTATTTTGTAACAGCTTATATAAACGTACCTGGAATGGGATTTTTCTGATGAATCTGAAGCAAGGATCCAGCCTGGGCCTCCGATTCCGGGGAGAGTCGGTCGCCGAAGGCTTGCCGCAAATGCATCCCATGATGTTGATAGCAAATTGGAGATTTCTACTGTTGCCTAAGTGTATATCTAACTGTATACGCTAAGTGAATATGTAAGACCCTTTGGATATACAAGATTCTTTAAAAAACGTTCTTCCCCTCCCTAAGTATATGCGTGAATACTTGGACCCGGCCCGTACGCCCACAGCCCACATGCACAGCACTGACCGAGCCACGCTTGTGTCACAAGCTTGGTGCGGTGGCAGAAATGAAAGTTAACGAGAAGTGCGAGAATTTTTTTTTTTATAAGGAAAAAAAAAAAAAAAAAGTGATTTTGTAGGTCCAAATGAGACTACAATAATAAAACGCACCTATTTAAAACATAGTGAGTGGTGGATTGTCTCATTAAATAATATAAACTATACAAATATAGGATAAACTACATAAATATAAAACAATTTATTTCTCTATTCTTCCATCCCTCTATTTTGCCCGGCAAATCTTTTCCGCTCTCCCGCGCTTCCCACTGCTACCCAACTTCACCCACAAGGCCCAAACCATACAAAAAAAAAAAAAAAAAAAACAACCGAACCACCACTACAATCCAGCAAAACACCAAGCACACCACCATAGACCCAGCAAACACCAAGACCCAGCACCATCCTCACAGCAAACCACCAAGAACTAACCAAAAAACCCATATCAAACCCAGAAACCACCAGTCACCACCACCACAATCCCGGAGAATCAACAAAACTTCCAGCCACCACTGCCAAACACTCCAAGATCCATAGCCACCGCCGCTTCACATCCACCATAGCCACAAGAACACACATCAAAACCCCAAACATCATTTTGAAAAAATCCCAAAACCTGGAACAAAATCTTTTCTTCTTAAACCCTCAACCCAAAAATCCCCAATCCTCAAATCAGGCAAATCTAAAAGCAACAAAAATAAAAAGAACAAAAGAAAAAAGGGAGCTTTCGGATCAAACAAAAAAATAAACATAAAAAATATAGAGGGAGAGAAAAAAGATCGGCGGCCCCAGGGTGGCTTCGCCGTTGTGCACCATTGCCAGTAATGGTGGTCATGGGTTCAACCCCCTGGGCTGAGCTCGAGCAGAGAGAGAGAGATGGTGAGAAT
>JAGHPS010000819.1:0-29153 GCA_020976635.1 Castanea crenata
GCCCTTCTTCAGGTGGCCTAGTAAGATGGCAGGGGACCCTGCGAAGAGGAATCAAAACCTCTTTTGCGAGTATCATCGGGATGTGGGCCATACCACCGAGAATTGTAGAACCCTGTGGAACCACTTGGAGCAGCTTGTCGGTGAAGGAAAGTTAAAGCAGCATTTGTGTCAGCCTGCCGGGCAGGGCAGTCAAGTTGCCTCGAACAATCAGAGGAACAACTCCTCTCGGCCAGCCTTGGGAACCATCAATGTCATCTTCGCTGCACCTGGCAGGACAGGGTCAGGCCCGACCAGGGTGATGGCAGTTTCTCATTCTCAGGCCGAGGGGGGAGGCGGTAGGCCAAAGAGGCCGAAGGTCATTTTGCCGGTTTTGGGATTTACCGATGAGGATAAGGCTGGTACTATTCAGCCCCATGATGATGCCCTCGTGGTCACCCTCAGGATAGGAAATTATGACGTGAGGAGGGTGATGATAGACCAGGGCAGCGGTGCAGATATCATGTACCCTGATCTATTTAAGGGGCTAAGATTGAGGGCGGAAGATTTGACTCCTTATGATTCGCCCCTTATAAGCTTTAAAGGCAGATCCGTGATGCCGAGAGGACAAATTCGTTTACCCGTTCAATCCGGCTCAGAAACGGTAGAGGTGGATTTTATCGTTGTAGACGCATACTCCCCATATACGGCTATCCTTGCCAGGCCTTGGCTGCATGCTTTGGGGGCTGTCTCCTCTACCTTGCACGTCAAAGTCAAATTCCCCTCGGGGGAGCGTGTTGAGGAAATCCTCGGCAGCCAGTCGGTGGCCAGGCAGTGCATATCAGCTGCGGTGTTGCACCAAACGGAGATTGAGCCTTCGGTCTTGGTTACCAACGGCTCATAGCAGTTAACGTCTCCTGACGCGTCAGGAGTGCCGCCAGGAGAGGAAACATATTGTGAGGAACTGGAGAAATTCCCGGTGGCCGACGACCCGGAGAGGTTCTTCCAAGTCGGTACACTTTTGCCATACCAGGAGAAGATGGAGTTGATAGAATTTTTAAGGAAAAATGTTGACGTTTTTGCGTGGGATCCTTACGAGGCTCCAGGTGTTGATCCGAGCTTCATTTGTCATCGCTTGAATGTAAACTCGGCCTTTGTCCTAAGAAGGCAGCCACCTCGGCGCTCCTCCAAGGAACATTCTGAGGCCATGAAGGAAGAGGTGGCCAAATTAAAGAAGGCTGGGGCTATCAAAGAAGTCTTCTACCCTGAATGGTTGGCTCATACTGTCGTGGTCAAGAAGAAGAATGGAACTGTGGAGGGTATGTGTAGACTTTACGGACCTGAATAAGGCCTGTCCCAAAGATTCGTTCCCCATGCCGCGCATTGATCAGTTGGTGGATGCCACTGTCGGACATCCTCGGATGAGCTTTTTAGACGCTTTCCAGGGCTACCATCAGATTCCCCTGGCATTGGAGGATCAAGAGAAGACTGCTTTCATTACTCCAATAGGAAATTATCATTACAAGGTCATGCCATTCGGTTTAAAGAATGCCGGGGCTACCTATCAGAGGATGATGACCAGAATGTTTGAACAGCAGATGGGGAAAACCATCGAGGTGTACGTCGACGACATGGTGGTGAAAAGCAAAACAATACCCTCCCATGTAAAAGATTTGTTCGACACTTTTCAAATTCTAAGAAAGTATAAATTGCGCCTCAACGCCTCAAAATGCTCCTTTGGTGTGGGGTCCGGAAAGTTCTTGGGATATATGATTACTCATAGAGGCATCGAGGTTAACCCATCGCAGGTCAAGGCTATCCAGAACTTGCAGTCTCCTCGGAACCCAAAGGAAATTCAAAAATTAATAGGAATGATAGCTGCTTTGAATCGGTTCATATCTCGGTCAGCCGATCGCTGTCGTCCTTTCTTCCAGCTGTTGAACAAGTGGAAAGGGTTTCGATGGTCAGAAGACTGCGAGTTAGCTTTTCAGCAACTCAAGCATTACCTTTCTCGGCCGCCTATTCTCTCTCGTCCAGAGGCGCACGAGGTTTTATTTGCTTACCTGGCAGTGGCCGTCCACGCGGTCAGCCTGGTCCTGATAAGGGAAGATAACGGAGTGCAAAGACCGGTGTATTATGTTAGCAAATCGTTAGGTGACGCCGAGGTGCGTTATCTACCTTTGGAAAAAGCACTTCTGGCCGTTGTACATGCCACGCGAAAGCTTCCCCATTATTTTCAGTCACATACAGTGGTCGTGCTTACTCAACTGCCTCTCAAGGCAGTGCTTCGTAGCGCTGACTACTCAGGAAGAATAGCGAAGTGGGGGACCATCCTGGGGGCTTTTGATATTAAGTACAAGCCTCGCACCTCGGTGAAGGGTCAGGTCCTCGCCGATTTGGTGGCGGAATTTTTCGAGCCATTGCTGGAAGAGGCTCTAGGGGATTTCCTCGTGGGGGAAAAATCAGTTGGTTTGGTCACAGCGACAATATCTCCGACCTGGAAAGTGTATGTGGATGGAGTGGCCAATCAAAGAGGATCTGGCGTTGGACTTGTTCTGATTTCCCCCGAGGAAATTATCTTCGAAAAATCTATGAGATTGGCGTTCTCGGCCACTAATAACGAGGCTGAGTACGAAGCAGTCCTGGTGGGAATAAGAATGGTGCACGACATGGGTGGGAAAAACATTTGCGTCTTCTCGGACTCTCAGCTGGTGGTAGGCCAGGTTATGGGAACCATGGAAGCTAGAGATCCACGAATGCAGGAGTATTTGGCCCAGGTCAAACTTCAGCAAGCTGAGTTTGACTCTTTTGTCTTGGTTCACATCCCTCGAACTGGAAACACCCATGCAGACTCCTTAGCTACTCTGGCAACGACCTCGGCTCAAGGTTTACCTAGAGTTATCCTTATTGAGGACTTACTAAAACCCTCCCTTGCTACCACCAGTGTGCCTCACATTCATCTCGTAAGACCTGGGCACAGTTGGATGGACCCGGTCATATCCTTTCTCAGGAATGATATTTTTCCAGAGGACAAGTCAGAAGCAGACAAGATACGCCGGAAAGCACCACGTTTCTGGCTGTCCGAGGATCAGAAATTATATAAACGATCCTTTTCAGGACCGTACTTATTGTGTGTACACCCTGATTCGACCGAAGGGCTTCTGGAAGAACTACATGAGGAGATTTGTGGCAGCCACACTGGGGGTAGGTCCTTAGCCCACCGAGCTTTGACCCAGGGCTACTGGTGGCCCAATATGCAAAGAGAGGCTCAAGATTACGCCAGGAAATGTGATCAATGTCAGAGGTTCGCCCCAAATATCCATCAACCTGGAGGAGTTCTTAACCCCCTTTCCAGCCCTTGGCCCTTCGCACAGTGGGGACTAGATATAGTTGGGCCATTTCCGAGGGCCATAGGCAACAAAAGATGGCTTTTGGTGGGAACAGACTACTTTACTAAATGGGTCGAGGCCGAGCCCTTGGCAAATATAAGGGATGTAGATTCTAAGAAGTTCATCTGGAAAAATATTATTACTAGGTTCGGCATACCGCACACACTTGTGTCTGACAACGGTGTTCAATTTGACAGCAACGCGTTCAGGCAATATTGTGGTGACATGGGCATCGTGAACAGGTACTCCACCCCATGTTATCCACAAGGAAATGGCTAGGCCGAGGCTGTTAACAAAGTCATTGTCAACGGGTTGAAGAAAAGGTTAGACGATGCGAAAGGTAGATGGGTAGAAGAACTCCCTCACGTTCTGTGGACATATCGAACCACATCGCGAAGGTCTACTGGAGAAACGCCATTTTCTATGACTTACGGGGCCGAGGCGGTGATACCTCTAGAATATGGTTTTCCTACCCCGAAGACGAGTTCTTTTAGTACCAAGAGCAACGATGGGCTCCTGGAGAAAGGTCTTGACTTACTTGAAGAACGACGTGAGGCGGCTATGGTCCAGATGGCTTATTACCAACAAAAACTTAAACGGGGGTATGATGCCCATGTGAAACTGAGGCCACTAGCACCTGGAGATCTTGTGTTAAGAAAGGTTGTGGGCACCGCTAAGAACCCAGCCTGGGGCAAGCTAGGACCCAACTGGGAAGGACCCTATCGGATTATCTCAGTAGCAGGGATAGGATCTTATCGGCTAGCTGATTTAGATGAAAATATTGTACCACGGCCGTGGAATGTAAATAACCTACGAAGGTATTACTATTAATAAAGTTCACTTTTGTTTGTACTTATTCGAAAAATGCTAATATTTCATGAATTTCCAAGTAACAATTTTCTAAGAATCAAACAGAAACTTGGTTAAGTATAGTCCTCGGACCACAAACCTTGTGGAAATTGATGTCTTGTCATTTGTTAAACAGAACCTTAGTTATGCCGGGTCCCCGGACCTCCTACTTTGGGAAAATTAACATTTGAAATAACAATTTTCTAAGAATCAAACAGAAACTTGGTTAAGTGTAGTCCTCGGACCACAAACCTTGTGGAAATTGATGTCTTGTCATTTGTTAAACAGAACCTTAGTTATGCCGGGTCCCCGGACCTCCTACTTTGGGAAAATTAACATTTGAAATAACAATTTTCTAAGAATCAAACAGAAACTTGGTTAAGTGTAGTCCTCGGACCACAAACCTTGTGGAAATTGATGTCTTGTCATTTTTAAACAGAACCTTAGTTATGCGGGTCCCCGGACCTCCTACTTTGGGAAAATTAACATTTGGAACTACAATCTTAAGAATCAAACAGAAACTTGGTTAAGTGTAGTCCTCGGACCACAAACCTTGTGGAAATTGATGTCTTGTCATTTGTTAAACAGAACCTTAGTTATGCCGGGTCCCCGGACCTTCTACTTTGGGAAAATTAACATTTGGAACTACAATCTTAAGGAATCAAACAGAAACTTGGTTAAGCATAGTCCTCGGACCACCGACCTTGTGGAAATTGATGTCTTATCATTTGGGAAAATTAACGTCTTTTAAGTTATCACTGAATAAATGATCTAAAGGATCAAAGGAAATGTTGGTTTAATGTTGTCCTCGAACTGTAAACTTGACTAAAGATGATTCCTTATCAAGCCAGGAAAGTGGTACCTCATTATTTGCATCTTTAAGTGTGAAATCAAAGTGAGGTCTGATACTTGGACCATGAATTTGGTCATAGCTGGCTTCTTATTGTTTTTACGACGTAACGTTTTGCTGTCCATTAATTCAGATCTAAAGTTTGTCCCTCCAATTGTAAACTAAATTCGTATAAAGAGGGGTCTTCGGACCTATATATCATACAAACGACAGATGCTAGAGGTTGCAGAAGTTTAATTGTTGTTTGAAGACTTTGGTTGTTAGCAATATATCAAACCACGTGATCTTTTTGTTAAGCCCTTATAATATGCTTATGCTTATAAGTGGACAATCCTTGTAGTTGGATTTGTCTCCTCAAACGAACTTCAACAAAACAGTACAAGATAAATAAAGTAAAAACAAACGCGATGCGATAAATAGATATATAAAATTGTTCCTTACAAAATTGCATAACAAGCATTACAAAAGGGATAAATATGAATGGGGAGATTGAAAAGCCCTAATCTCGGCCCTAAGTCTCGGAAGGGGGGTCCAAGTGAGAGGTGCTGGGTCCTTCAGTCTTTCTCAGCTCCACTTCAAAGGGAGAAAGGATCTGTTTCCCTTTATCCACTGCCTTTGATATTGGGACACCCTGTTCCAAGGCTTGGCTGAAGCTCTCCTCGGCGTCCCCAGCACTTTCCTGTTCTTTGTTGGACCCCAAGGGTTCTGTAGGATCAGGAACTGGCTCTGGGACCACGGGAGGCAGGGTAGGAGGATTTATCTCCGGAGTGGGGGTAGCAGCAGGAGCCTCTTCGATCTCCTGTATCTCAAGGGGAAGCCAAATGTTCTCGGATTTCCTCAAATCCGAAGACAGAGGAACTCCGGCCACATTTAAGGCCTCCCCCCAGACTTTCTGACAGTATTCGCGGCACAAGGCCGCGAATGCCTCTGTCAGCTGCTCCTCTGTAGTGGCCACTCCTTCCTGGAAACTGGCCTGCTGGGCAGCTTTTAAGGAACTCTGGAACTTGCTGGCCTCCTCCTTCATTAACGCAAGCTCCCTTTCCAAATCCGAGCGTTCCTTCTCGGCTCTGGTTAGCTCTTCATCTTTTTCTCGGAGGAGCTTGCGTTGCCCTGCTATTTGGGTCTCCATAGTTTTGAGACTTGATGCAGCCCCATCTCTCTCCCTCTTCACATTAGTCACCTCCAAGACTAGCTTCTTGTTTTCAGCAAGTGCTGTCCCTAGAGATTTCTCCGTCTCCAACCTGGTCTCCAACTCGGCCCTGGCTTTCTTTCGAGTATCTTCAATAAACTTCTCAACTACGAAGACCTCTTGAACAGCCTGAAAGGAAATATGATGGTGTTAAATACGCCAAAAGAGTTTATAAGTATTGTTAAAAGCAAACTCTTTGTGGAGAGAAGAAAGCTTACCAGCGCCAAGTCTCTCTTCAGAGCGAGGAAGAGTTGTGGCTGGCTCATTTTCTCCAAGGACTCCATGTCCTTAGGCAGCAGAAGAGGGCGCTCTAACACCTCGGCCAAATGATGGGCATGGCCGTGCTGAGCCGCCCTTATACTGGACTGATAGGAGATAGGAGCACCGTCCAGCTTTAGGTCAGGGGACCAGATGGCCTGTGCCCTGCGCACGTCGGCTACCGCCCCGATCTCCCCGCTCTCCACCGAACGGGCTCTACCCTTCCCTTTGTCATGCTTCTGCTGCGGAGCCGGCGGAGGTTGATTGCGTGGTTTCTTGGGGCCCCTGTTGGATGCCCCTTCATCTTCCCCCTTTCTCTTTTTCTTGGGGTCCTCGGCTGGAACCTTCGGCTCAGCTGGAGGAGGGGGAAGTGGCAGAGTTTTAGGGACATGAGAGGCCCCTGTTTTCTTCGCCTTGACCTTCTCGGATCTGTCAACAAGAAGGTCCTTCATTCTGTCCATGCTGTCCTCAGATCCGTCCTCGGGGAGTGCAACTACAAGCCCAGCAATTCCCGAGGCCTCGGCAGTATCTTCCTCCTCGTCAGAAAGCACGACAAACTGGTTCCCTCGAGGCTCGTTGTATTCCTCGAGTTGGAACTGGTCTATCTCGTCGTCTAACGTGTGGGAGGAGGAGACCTGCTCTTCTGGGGTAGCGGCTACCTCGGGGTGGATGGTGAGGGGGATGGCTGCTACGGGTCGCAGGTATAGGACGGTTTGAGGAGTGTCTGGGAGGTCGCGGTCGTCAAGAAAATTCGGCCGGGCTACGTCAATCCTCCTTCTTCTTCGGTCTCCGGCGATGATAGCGTTATCTATCTCCTGGAAGTCCGAGGAGATGGGATCGTAGCCGAGGATCAAGTGCGCTGCACGGAGCTGCCGGTCTGCGCTGACAAACACCTCGGATCGAAGTACTCGGTTTAAGTCAGCAACGTTGCAAAAACTCAAACGAGGGCGCACGTGTTGCTTATCTGCAAGAAAAGATGAGAAATTAAACAACTCAGTCAGGTTCACAAGGCAAAAGATAAGGATAAACAAGTAGAAATATATCTAAAAATGTTGGTTAATGTTAAGGGAGGTTTTGTTTAGGGAGGTTAGTCCTCAGGTGTCGCACCTGGATCCCCCCACTGTACTGGGCAGTGGAGACCGTCGTGCCAGTTCCCTGAGACGATCAGGTAGTCGTCCTTCATGGCTTTATTGGACTTGGGCAAGCAGGATATCAGCCTAACTACGCTGGATCGCGACTTAATATAATAACCTACTTTGGATAGTTTGTGGGTTTCATATAGAAAAACTACGTCGTGCCATGTGAGGTTTAACCCCATCTGTTCATTTAAGGCATCGACGCTGCCTAAAACTCTAAAAACGTTAGGTAGGCATTGGTCGGGACACAACCTATGGTTTCGAAGGTATTCCCTCATCACAGGTTTCATCGGAGGGTCATCCCGCCTTCTATAAAGGCTATCATTGGGATTATGACCTCTCCCTCCTTCCTAGAATCAGCCACGGACTCCGCCGGGCAATACTTTAGGCCTACGTCGCCGGGAATGTGATACTTGGCTCTGAAGCCTTCCATTCCGGCGACCGTATCGACAAGGCACTTAAATCTACCCATGAAGAATAACGAAAGGCTAGACTCTAAACAATAAAGTGTTTATTAGGACAGCCGAGGACAAAGTCCGAGGATAAAAGGTTGAGAAAGAAATGAATGGTGAGTAAGAACTTACGGAGTTTGAAGATTTGCAAGTTTCCACGGTTTTCTGAAGGCGAAATGTGATTGTTGACGTTTTGATGGGATCAATCCCTGGCAAAATAAATGAAGGCGCAGGTTCCCGAAGCGTCACGACGTGTGGAATGGCGGCCTCGAATTTAGTTTTATCCCGCCTAAATTTTCGTGGAAGGATCCGGGCCGTTGGATGCCCATCTCACCGTTGAACGTGGGACAAAGTATAACTTACAGTAATAAATGCGCGTGTTTTTGAAAAGGAAACTGCCAATGGCATCCTCCGGTATGCGAAACGGTTCCCACACGTGTGAAGTGTGCAGAATAAGTTCTCATCTGATCAAAATCCTTTTTTTCCTCCTCGGACGTCGAAAATTAGAATTTTGAGGGGCTATTGTAGGGGAGCAAAAAGGTCCTAGTGGGTGTGGGGGCCATTGGGCCGTGCTAAGGAAGGCCGACCTACTCTTGAGTTCAGAGCTTCTTAGCACCTCGACTCATCGCACGTGCCGAGGATCCGAGGACCCCTCCGAGGTTGATTTTACCTTCGGATGGGCACGGAAGAATAGGGGACGTCGTGATTAAAGGTTCAGGAACTGCACAACGGAGACCAACGGTTAAAAGGGGTGAACCTCTGAACATCCTAGAAGCACCGATGTTTGAAGGGTGCCAAAGGCTGCCACCTCCACATTAAAGACCCTGCACCTACCACCCTGGCCGCATTAATGGGGAAGTGACACCTGAACAGTGAAGGAGAAACTTCTAGTTACTGTTCAAAGGCACTAAGGGAAGAAATATCTAGGCTAAGGGAAAGATAAGGCACACGTGTATGTAATATTGTCCTTTAGTAAATAAGTTCTAAGAAATTAGCATATTAATAGATAGTCATATGTTAAATAACTATTCTAAATTTAAATGCATGATTTGATACTACTTCAAAAAAAAATTATCTAAAATTTTTCATTCAAGGGGTAGCACGTGCCACCCTTACTAGTCTATTTATAAAAAAGTGTCAACGAGTAAATGTACAGTGCATTTGGTTTATTCAGTGGCACTAGTCCTGTTCCGCTAGCCTCTTTTTTTATTAATTTAAATATCACCTGTTGAACTTTGCTAAAACAACAAATTTTCACAATTGTTAAAAGTGTTAAGTCCTTATAGGTCAAATAAAATAACAAAAATATCATACGAGGACCAACCGCAACTAAAAATAAAGGTATTGTAGAAAAAGAAGTGCTACATCTACAACATTTTTCACAACATTTTCATAGTGCCAATGAGTAAAGGAACAGTACATTTGGTTTATTCAAGTGCACAATTCCTGTTCCGCTAACCTTTTTTAAAAAAAAGAATTTAAATATCGCCTGTTGAACTCTGTTAAAACAACAAATTTTGACAATTGTTAAAAGTGTTAAGTCCTTATAGGTCAAAATAAAATAACAAAAATATCATACTTTTTTTTTATGAACAACAAAAATATCATATTGGGACCAACTATAACTAAAATAAAAGCATTGTTAAAAAAAGAAGTGCTACATCTACAACATTTTTTACAACATTTTCATAATTAATTATAATAGTAAATTGCTATTGGTTCTAATTAAAATTTCTATAGATAAAAAGTGTAAATGAGTAAAGCAACCATGCATTTGGTTTGTTCAAGTGGCATTATTCTGTTGGCCCTTTCTTTTTCTTTTTTCTTTTTTTTCTTTTTTTTTGGTTAATATCACATGTTGAACTCTATTACAACAACAAATTATCACAATATTTGACAATTTCTAGAGGTGGTAAGTCTTTATAGGTCAAAATAAAATAATAAAAATATCATACTAGGACCCGCCACAACAAAAAATAAAGGTATTGTAGAAATAGAAGTGCTACATCTACAACATTTTCATAATAAATCATAGTGGTAATTATTATTGGTTCTAATTTAAATTTCTATATATAGAAAGTGTAAATGAGTAAAGCAACCGTGCATTTGGTTTATTCAAGTGGCACTGTTTCGTTGGCCCCCTTCTTCTTCTTTTTTCCTTTTTTTGTTATATCGCCTATTGAACTCTATTATAATAACAATTGTCATAATATTTTCACAATTGTTAGAGGTGTTAAGTCCTTATAGGTAAAAATAAAATTATAAAAATATCATATTAAGACTAACCACAACTAAAAATAGAGGTATTGTGGAAAAAGAAGTGCTATATCTAGAATATTTCCATAACAAATTATAGGTGGTAAATTGTTATTGATTCTAATTTAAATTGTTATATATAAAAAAGGTCAATGCTCAAAGGTACAGTAGCAAAGCTATAGTAGTTTTGGTTTATTCAATCCAAACTGTTTCAGTGGCTTTCTTTTTTCTTTTTTTGGAAATATCGCCTATTGAACACACTTTTTATATATTTATTTTATTTATCTGCATATGAGCTGTTACCCTAAAAGAATAAAATATCATCAAAACAAATTGCCACAATATTTTCACAATTGTTGAGGTATTAATTCTTTATAGGCTAAAAACAAATAGCATACTAGAACCAACCACAACTAAAAATAAAGGTATTGTGAAAAAGAAAAAAGTGCGACATCTACAACACTTTAAAATAAATAATAGATGGTAAATTGTTATTGGTTTTAATTTAAACTTACAAATAAAATATTTTTTTGTCCATCAATAACAACCTATTGCTTTATGATTTGTTGTGAAAATGTTGTGAACATAGCATCTTTCTTATAAACACTAGCTTTTTTTGGGAGGGGGGTGGAATTATCGCCTATTGAACATGCTTTTTATTTATTTTTATCTACATGTGAGCTGTTACCTAAAAGAATAAAATATTATCACAACAAATTGTCACAATATTTCACAACTGTTGAGGTGTAAATTCTTATAGGCTAAAAATAAAATTAAAAATATATATCATATTGGAGCTAATCACATCTAAAAATAAAGGTATTGTGAAAAAAAAAATGTGCGATATCCACAATACTTTCATAACAAATCATAGGTGATAAATTCTTATTGGTTCTAATTTAAACTTACCAATGAAATTACTTTTTTTCCTACCAACAACAACCCATAACAACCTACTACTTTATATTTTGTTATGAAAACGTTGTGAATATAACATTTCTCTTGTGAAAATATTAAGACATTTTGTTGTCATCGTAATATTTTCACAACTACTAAAGTGTCAATTCTTTACGAATTAAAATAGAATATGACAAAATTATAAAGGCATTACGAAATGTTGTACCAATACGTTGTGTTTCTAGATTTTTTCTTTTTTGGTTTAGTCAACTTTATTGAGCCAAAAATTCACTATTTTACATACACTTTCTTGGGTTGAATTTTTGTATTTTTTATTGTATTTTTATCTTTACGCACCATTTTAAGTAAAAACACATTTTACACAATAAAATAAATAAATAACTTAGGATAAAAACACTTTTCATCCTTTATGTTTGGAGTAGTTCACAATTCCTCCTTAAACTTTAAAATCAAACAATTTTCCTGTTAGGACATATCTGAATGAGTTAGGAACATATGTCATTTAGAATTGGCTAATCCTTTGACAAAACGCGACTTTACTTGTAATTGGGTAGATTGAGGATGTGTTTAATACTTCAAGGAACAAGATTCAAGTTCAAGTATTGAAGCTATACAAATCTGTCCAAAAAAACAAGTGAGAAGTGCTAGATTTTAAAACTCGACGGCTAGCTCGACAAATAGAATCTATCGAGATTTAAAAGGTAGTTTAGTCCGATGCTTGACAGCTGCTTGATAGATAACCTATCTATCAAGATTAATGAAAATCAGCTTTTCAGATATGATTTCACTCTAATCCGTGTGTACATGTTTAGGCTTACTTTTCTCACAACCCTAACATATTTAAGGATTATTTTAAGGGTCATCAAAGGTTGCACGTGTGAAGCAAAGTTTTGTTCATGCAAATAGTGACCGGAGACAGAATTTGTCCTAGTTTATCTTTACCTTGAAGAAGCTGCTGCTGCGTTGTACTTCGTTCGGTTTTGTGACCAAGGAGTTTCGTGATCTTCATCATGTTGATGAACTGAAGAACTTTGCAACCAACATTTTTCAAGTTAGTAAGTAAGCCACGTATTGGGATCCGCATATCTATTGGTTAGTCACGTACTGGGAGCCATGCATTGAAAATGAGAGATTAGCACTATAGAAACAAGTCCAATTGTGTATTGGGGTAACAATTCACTGTAGGTTGGTGTAAGATACTGAGATTCCTTTACTTTTAACCACTTGTTGTGATAATAGTGGATTCTTGGGAGTGGTGATCTTAAAATCACCCAGTGGGGTTTTTACCTTGAAGGTTTTCTCTATTCGTAAAACAAATCACTGTGTCAACTTTATTTTCCACTGCATATTAACTTAGTTGGTGATTTAATTGTGCTAACCACACATTTTGCATGTTAATTGGATTAATTATCAATTTGGCTAACTAATTGGTTAATTCATCACAAGGGTTCAATACATTCTTGGTTTATCAAGTGGTATCAGAGCAAGCACACTCTGATTAGAGTTAATCTTTGCCCGTGTGATCCATTGACTCCTGTTGTCATGGCTGCTATTGGCAAGAAAATATCTTTTATTTCAAAAACATCTTGTTTTTCTTGATCTCTATTTGATTGAGTGTCTCAAAAAATGCAAGTCTAAAAGTTATTTGAGAAGCTATCATGATGATGATTGAAAAGATCTTAATATGAAAAAGAAGAAGCTAGACTGCCTCAAAATGAAAATGTCCAAAAGAGTTCATCTAAGAAGAATGAAGGTTAAAGGTTTTGTCCATAAATGGCAGATGAAAGAGAACACCATTCCTACAGATTTGTCATCAAAGCATGAGGTGTGCTTTACGATGAGTCTGCATTCAAGGTAATGGACACATATTTGTGGTACCTTGACAGTGGACGCTCACGAACATGACTGGAGACCGGTCTCTCTTTAAGGTTTTCGAGTCTAAAAAGGCGGTAATGTCACTTTTGGTGATGGGAGCAAATCACAAATTAAAGGAAAGGGAACCATCTTTCTACCGGACTACCAAACATTACAAATGTACTATATGTTAGAAAGTCTAAGAGTGAACCTGTTGAGCATAAGTCAGATATGTAATCAGACTTTATGGTACTATTCTCAAAAGGGAAATGCCTTGTGTTGGATGAATCTGAAAAGAAACTCATAAGTCGTGTTCGCATTCTAGATAATTGTTATGGTCTGGTCCTTGATGCTGATATTGTGTGCAATAGTATTCATTTGCCAAATGAAGATCTATGGCACCAAAGGATGGGACATGCTAGTTACAAACATCTTTTAATTGTATCTGAGCACGAATCAGTGTTGGGGATGCCAAAGCTCAGTAGAGTGAACAATGTTGTGTGTGGATCGTGCCAGCTTGGAAAAACAGACAAAAGTTAAACATCCAGACACTCTGACATCCACTACATCTAGACCATTGGAGCTACCACATCTGGATCTCATGGGTCCAACTAGAACCGAGTCTCTTGGTGGGAAGAGATACATCATGATTGTGGTAGATGACTTTACTAGGTACACTTGGGTCATTCTTCTAAGATCCAAGTCAAATGCTCCTGAGCACATTGAAGTCTTGTGCACAAGATTGAAAAATGAGAAGAGAAGAGCTTAAGATTGATCAAATTCAAAGTGATCGTGGTAAAGTATTCAAAAACTCATACATGGAGTCTTTTTGCACTAGATCAGATATATCTCAAAAATTCTCTGCTCCTATTACCCTTAGCAAATGGTGTAGTAGAAAGAAATAACAGGGTTATTCAGGAGATGGCTAGAGACATATTGCATAACAAGGATGTGGCTAGAAACTTATGGGGAGAAGCCATCAACACTACGTGTCATTCAGTTAACTAGGTGTATTTCGGACCTGGTACCAAGAAGACTCCCTATGAGCTATGGAAGGGAAGCAAGCCGAATGTTAAGTATTTCAAAATCTTTGGAAGTACTTGTTTCATTCTCAAGGATAGAGAGAATGTGGGAAAATTTGACTCCCAAAGCGATGAAGAAATATTTTAGGATACTCCTCTACAAGCAAGGCTTATTGGGTATACAACAAGAGAACTAAGAAGGTGATGGAAACTATAATGTTGTTATCGATGAAGCTTCAAGTCTGGTTCTGAGAAAATTAGTGAGGAAATCCCTAAAGAAATTCTTCCTCCCGAGCCCAAGGATGTTTCAAGAACTTATTGATCAAGAGCCTGCATCTCGAAGTACTCCTGGTACTCTGAGTGTTGTAGAAGGTTTAGCAACGTATCTACCTCACCTAATTCTGAATCTCATAAAGAGAAAGGACCCTTTCCCAGAATTAAGTTGAATCATCCTCCTGAATTTGTTGTGGGAAACATGAATGAACTTACACTAAAGAAACGCACAGTTTGATAAATATGTTACTAACTTTGTGTCATATTCTTGTATTGTCACAGGTTGAAACCACCAAGGTTAAGGAAGCTCTTCAGGATGAAAGCTGGGTTGAAGCTATGCATGATGAATTGCTTCAGTTTCAAAGGAATGATGTCTGGACTCTAGTACCTAGACCGGAGGGTGAGCACATCATTGGCACAAAGTGGATTTTCCGTAATAAGACTGATGAGGAGGGTAACATGATCCGCAACAAGGCTCGTCTTGTGGCTCAAGGATACTCTCAAATGGAAGGAATGGACTATAATGAGACATTTGCTCCAGTAGCTCGTATGGAGTCCATCAGGTTTCTTCTAACTTTAACATGCCATTTGAAGTTCAAGCTTTACCAAATAGATGTCAAGACTGCTTTCTTAAATGGGTTCCTTAAAGAAGATGTCTATGTGGCTCAACCAAATGGATTCATTGATTCCCACTTTCCGGATCATGTGTTGTACCTCAAGAAGGCACTCTATGGTTTAAAGCAAGCCCCCAAAGCTTGGTATGATCGGCTCACACAATACTTGATGTCACATGGGTTCACAAGAGGAAAAGCTAATCAAACTTCTTCATCAAAAGGGAAGACGGCAAGTTGATAGTTACTCAAGTCTATGTTAATGATATCATCTTTGGGTCAACAAAGGAAGAACATGCTCATGGTTTCTCCAAACTCACGCAGGCCGAGTTCGAGATGAGCGTGATTGGAGAGTTAAATCACTTCCTTGGGTTGTAGATCCGTTAGCAAGAGTCAGGTATATTCATATCTCAATTTAAATATGCTAAAAATCTTGTGAAAAAGTTTGGTTTGGAATCTGCTAGTTCTGTTAGAACCCCTATGAGTCTAAATGTTAAACTCACTATTGATTTGTTGAGTAAAAATGTTGACTCATCTCTTTATAGAAGCATGATAAGTAGTCTTCTTTACATTACTGCTAGTAGACCCGACATTAGTTAGAGTGTGGGAGTGTGTGCTAGATATCAGGCTAATCCCAAGGAGTCATATGATTGCCTTGAAAAGAGTCATAAAGTATGTCAAAACCACTGCCGACTTTGGCGTGTGGTATAGCAAGGACACAAATGATGTCTTAGCTGGGTATTCTATTGCAGACTGGGCTGGGAATGCTGATGATAGAAAGAGTATTTCGGGGGGTTGTTTTCACGTGGGTAATAATCTTGTCTCCTAGATAAGCAAAACGCAAAATTCTATCTCATTATCTACTGTAGAGGCTGAATACATCGTTGTTGGTAGCTGTTGCACCCAAGCTTCTATAGATGCAAAAACTCCTCCATGATTATAGTATTCATCAAGAACATCTTACTATCTATTGTGACAATACCAGTGTCATCAATATCTCTAAAAATCTTGTGCAACATTCTCGAACTAAACACATGGAGATGCCACATCACTTCATTCGTGAGCTTTTTGAAGATGGTACTCTCACTCTTGAGTTCATTCACACTGATAATCAGAAGGTTGATTTGTTCACCAAACCTCTTGATAGCAAACAGTTTGAATTTCTTCGTCAAAACATCAATGTTATCTCCATGGATTGATATTTTCTTCTCCTCCTCCTTCCTCATGCATTTGCATTTTGTTTATGCTATACTTTGTTTAAAACATGTTTTTGTTTGTTGTTTTCAGTTTGCTTTATTTTATTTTCATAAAAAAATTTGAAAAATTAGAAAAATACAAAAACAATGTGTATGTGTACATTGGTACTTGTGTACCTTGGATGACCATTGAAACAAAATTTCTATACTTTGTATCTTTTGTAGCTTGGATGAGCATCTCTATGCACAACTAAAAAAGTGAGCCTTGTGGCTTGTGTTTGTGATAAGTAAGATTAACTAATCTCATGTAATTAAAATTCGTATCACTTTTTTGACGAGAATGACTAAAAATCCTAAGAAAAAGGCATAAATAACCATCTCACCATTGTTGCCCGTCAATCATGAAATGACATCTGTATAAGATAGGGAGTTATAGGATGTACCTCGAAAGTGATAGTCCTCATCAAGCAGTTATGATGTGTGTGAGTTAAAGTGATTTTCTCATATCTTAAATCGTCATAACATGTAGACATTTGTGCAATCTTGCAATATTTTTCGCACACATCACGAAATATCTTTGTTACTTTTGATACATGTGCAGGTACAATGTGATTTGGCCATCACAAGGAATACATGTGTTAATGTATGCTCACTAAACTGTCTTGACTTGTTTTTGAAATAAAAAATTGGTTAAACTTGTTTAGTGTGTGTGTGTGTGTTTGGATCTATATGCTTGACATTTTCTTGTTGAGAGATGATTTTGAGAGTTTAAAATGTTATTTGGATATTTGGTTAAGTATCATGCTTGACTGTATTTATCTCTGTGTTTTCTCTTTTTGAAAAACTGTTTTTGAGCAATCTCGATAGCTGCTGGACACCTCTCGATAGCTAGACTATCTATTGAGCCCCTTAAGCTTCCTTTCTCGATAGCTGTTATCGCAATTTAAATCCATCGATGTTTTTGAGAATTTGTCGACAGCTTCTCGATAGCTTCTCAATCCATCGAGAAAGTTTCTATATCACAATGTTCTTACATTGTAATAGCAAACCTTGTATTCGTTATTGACAATATATATATATATATATATATATATATATATATATATATATTGAGGTTGTCATTACATCTTCACCTATCTATTCATGTGTTGTTTATTTTCTCTCTTTATACACATGCCTTCTTATTACTTGTATGCAATTTTTTATTCTGTTTCACATTAAGAGGCTGTGATGAGTTTTGTTTAAAGTATTTCAGAAATACAAGTTGTCAAAGTCTTTCTTGCCATAAACTCTCTTCTTGCAAAGTTTTTCAAGAGTTTTTGTTAGAATAGATTTTATTGTATTCAACGAGTATGAGTTGAGTGATTTATGACTTCTCTCATATGTTCATTTGTTTGTTGTGATTTTGTCACGAGTTGCCAAAGGGGAGATTGATAGGACATATGTGAATGATGTTAGGAAATAGGAACATATCTCATTTAGAATTGGCTAATCTTTTGACAAAAACGCACTTTACTTGTAATTGGATAGATTTAGGATGTGTTTAATACTTCAAGGAATAAGATTCAAGTTCAAGTATTGAAACCATGCAAATCTGTCCAAGAAACAAGTGAAGAAGTACTGGATTTTAAAACTCGACAGATAGCATCTATCGAGGTTTAAAAGCCAGCTTAGCCCAATGCTTGACAGCTGCTCGATAAATAACCTATCTATCAAGATTTATGAAAATCAGCTTTTCAGATCTGATTTCACTCTAATCCGTGTGTACATGTTTAGGCTTTCTTTTCTCACAACCCTAAACATATATAAGGATTATTTTAAGGGCCGTAAAAAATTGTGCAAGTGTGAAACAAAGTTTTATTCACGCAAATTGTGACTAGAGACAGAATTTGCCCTAGTTCATCTTTCTCTTGAGAAGCTGTTGTGTTTGTACACCGTTGGGTTTTGTGACCAAGGAGCTTCGTGATCTTCATCATGTTGATGAACTGAAGACTTTGTAGCCAACATCTTTCTCAAGTTGGTGAGTAAGCCGCATACTGGGATTCGCACATCTATTGGTTAGTCACGTACTGGGAGTTGTGCATTGAAAATGAGAAATTGTCACTACAGAACAAGTCCAATTATGTATTGAGGTAAGGGTTCAACTGTAGGTTGGTATAAGGTATTGAGATTCCTTTACTTGTAACCGCTTGTTGTGATAATAGTGGATTTTCGAGAGTGGTGACCTTAAAATCATCCGATGAGGTTTTTGCCTTGGAGGTTTTCCCCATTCATAAGCAAATCACCATGTCAACTTTATTTTCCGCTGCATATTAACTTAGCTGGTGATTGTTGTGCTACCACGACTTTTGAATGTTAATTGGACTAATTAATCAACTTGGCTAATTAATTAGTTAATTTATCACAAGGGGTCAATACATTCTTAGCCTATCATTTCCCTTTAATATTTTGGAAAAAATATATATATGTCATATTATTATTCTCTCAGTTAAACCATAATCAAAACTTATGATTCATAAAATATTACATTGTGTAATGTCTAAAATACTCCCACTAAATTTTAATATTTCAAAAAAAAAAATTCACGTATTTTGAGTTTTAGATGGTAGTAATGCTTGGAAAGTTAGAATGGTAATATAAGGTGTTTTATTTATTACCTAAAGAAAATTGATTTTCTAGGTTTAAATCTTTGAAAATTGTAATTTATCTAATGGAAATTCGATGACACATGTCTTTTTTTATCCTTTTTTTTTTCTTGTCTTGCCTAAAATGGGTGTTCATTAAAACTAAGTAAACTAAATATTGCACCCAGACTAATGTAGAATGAAAAAAATAAAGTATGAATGAAAAAAATTTCATTGTGTATGGTTGAAGGTATTTGATGAAAAAACTTCAATTGTAGCATATTACATCATTCATTACGAAAATTTAAAAATTGTGACAATGTCTTAGCAAAACTTAGTTGCTTATTGTTGGAAGATGATGATATTCATTATCATTCTTAGAAGTTTTTAATGAGTGGATATTGTCTTTATCAAATAAATACTAAAAAACTATTATAGTAATATAGATATGCATATGTTAAATAGCTACCATAACTTTAATTTATTTGTGATTAGCTATTAAAATTATTATAAGAATAAGATTAACTTTGTATGACATATATTTTTTCTGTATATGGTTTCATACTTCTTCAAATAAAAATTTTATTTTAATTTTCTCACTCGAGAGCTAGCACGAACCTTGCACGTGCCACCCTACCTAATTTTTTTTTAAAAAAAAAACCTCAAATAACATGGACTCATTATGGGCCCCCAAATTCTATTAAAAATATTTTATAATATATATCCATATAATAATTTCTAAAAGTCGAAGTGTATTATTTAATGTTGCTATACTGCTATTGAGCCACATCATTAACCACGTTACCATTTTCTTATTGATTTGTTCCTCTAACTTTTTGATAATATAAAAAAATTAAGAGCAATGAAGAAAAAAAAGTGAAAGGAGTTCTTTCTAAATTAAAGTAGATAAATATGTAAAGGCAAAGTATATGTAAAGTTAAAAGCGTCAAAGATATTATTAGGGGGAAAAACCATTCAAGATAAATGTGTAAAGTCAATCGATTAGTATATTAATATTATCAAAAAATTAGAGGAACAAATCAATAAAAAATTATAATTAAAAAAAAGTGATGTGGGCAATGATTCGGTCCACTTCTGTCCTTTTTAGTATAATTCTATTCATTTGATCCAATTCAGTCAAGTTTGATCTATTCAGTCCACTTTGATCCATTCAATTCACTTTTTCCATTCAGTTTATTTTGGTATATTTGGTCTATTTCTATTCAATTCGGTTCCAGTCCACTTCATTCCAATTCGGTCCATTTTCATATAATTTAGTCCAATTCAGTCCATTTCGGCCTCTTCGGTCCACTTAATCCATTTGATCCCCATCCAGTCCAGCTCGATCCATTTAAGTCTATTTGGTCCATTGTTGTCTACTTCGGTCCACTTTGGCCCATTTGATCCACTCGGTCCAGTATGATCCATTTAGTCCACTTTGATCCATTCGATTCACTTTTTCCATTCAGTCTATTTAGCATATTTGGTCTAATTTCTATTCAATTCGGTTCGGTCCACTTCATTCCAATCGGTATCATTTCGTATAATTTAGTCCAATTGAGTCCATTTCGGCCTCTTCGGTCCACTTAAGTCCATTTGATCCCCATCCATCCAGCTCAATCCATTTAAGTCTATTCAGTCCATTGTTGGTCTACTTTGGTCCACTTGGCCCATTTGGTCCACTCAGTCAATTTGATGCACCTACTTAAAATGGGAAAATACATGTTTGGATTAAAAATATCTATTCTAAATCTGAATTTATTAACATTCTTGTGGTATTATCTTTTTCTATATTCTTCTTCTTTTTGCCCCCCTTAGCTGATATTAATATTTTTGTTTGAGCAAATTACACATTTTTAGTATTTGATATGATATAAAATAAAAACCCCAAAACATATCGCCCCTCATTAATATATTGGGATCAATGTTTTTTTGGTATCCAATAGCAAAAAGATGTAAAAATATGATCTCAAGGAAATGATGTGAACTTGATGTGAAATATATTATGCATAGAAAAATAATAGGACACATCGTCAATAGGCAATTTTTTTTTTTTTTATGCAATAGGCAATATTGTTTGGACAACTCGATGAAATGATTTAATATATGATAGATCTCAAAATTACAGACCAATTGACAATTACAACCGAATGGCCAACTTGGAGTCTGCGTGAGAATCGCGGGGATGAGCATCATTAATAAATAGGTCAAGTTAGCAATATATTAGGGACTAAACACCTAGAATATACCCTAAAGGAATGTGGTCTCCTCTAATGATTTCCATGACCCCATTATGGCCACGTAAAATTCTACTCTCACTTATTCTATACTTTACAGGTATTTTGATGTTATGAGTATGTATTAAATTTAGAAATTAATCATGTGCTTTTTTTAAGCAAGTTAAAATATTGAATTTGTGTCAACCCAAAAGTGCTTAATATTAAACAAGTTGAAATTAGTCGTGTCATATCTACCTGCTTCATTAACATGTTGCATTAGGGTTAAGGAGTCATTAAACAAATATTAAATGGATTGGATTTGGATTGAGCCATTTAGCCAAATATCCCTACCTCTACACGACATGAACACGACACAGCATGCTAACTCGAATTGACACCCCTTACATTTTAGGATTTTGAAGAATTTTTTTTCTATTGAAAAAATATTTTACCATTACTTTATAGTATGGGTTTCATCATCATCATCATCAGCATCATCATCATCATCATCATTATTATTATTATATTATTATCTTTTTAATGGTTGTCCATTAACTTTCTTGTTTGAATGGTTGTCCATTGGCTTTCTTGTTTCAGGTATAGTATTTATCCATTACCCAATCATAGTAAGCTTTTTATAAATAAAAAATAAATAAATAATTTTATTGAGATACAAAATTTAGATCGAGGTGATAAGGGATAAAATACCCCTCGCAATAATTATAGTCAAGTGAACATGATTTGGTGGTTAGTTTTTAATTAGGAAGCTGAATATGAAATTGATTTGAGAGATGGACCTTATGGCATGAAAGATTTTGAGCTTGAAGCTTGGTTAACAATGGCGGATTAACAAGTAACAAAGAAGAGAATGAAAGAGAGAGAGAAAGAGAGAGATATTTTCTAAAGGAAACTGAAAAATGAGGAATTATATTGCATCAAGCTTAAAGATTACATTACTACAAGTCTGTTTATATAGCTTAATCCCTGCACAATAGAACCTAGTCGAGGTTAACCTACTCTAACTGAATAATAACCACCTTGCGATCTTTGCTCCGTGAAATAAGGGATGACAGCCTAGATGACAGTTACTCGTTGAGGCTTGAGTCTTAACTGTTCACTGAAGATTATGACCAAGAGCATCATGTACACTAAGAAGTAGAGACAGAGTGTTTCTGGAACCAACACTACTGAAGAGGGTGGAGATATAAACGACTCCGTTCCTTATTAACTTAAGCGACACCGTTTCCATATCAGGCAAACTCTTTAAATGACACGACATCATTTTGGTAAAAGGACCATTACACACAAGTAGCCGTTATGTCTTCTATTTTCAAACTTGTCCTTTGAGTTTGAGTTTGAGTTTCAGTGCTCTCTTTAACATCCCCCTTCAAAACCATGGGTCAATGGACACCATGATTTTGGAACAGAGATAGACAAATGAGAAGTAGATAAGCTCTTGGTAAAGATGTCAGCAAGCTGATCACCCGTGGCTATATACTTAACTTGAAGATCCCGGTGTAGCACTCTCTCACGAAAAAAGTGGTAGTCAACTTCCACATGTTTTTGTGCGAGCATGAAAAAGGGGATTGGAAGCAATGGCAAGGGCAGAAACATTGTCACACCATAGCTTAGGTGGAAAGGGAAGAAAATACCAAGGTCTTTTAAAACTTGACGAAGCCAAGAAAGCTCAGCAGCAGTGGAGGCTAAAGCTCGATACTCAAACTCAGTGGAGGATCGAGAGACTGTGTCCTGCTTCTTGGTGCTCCAGGTGATGGGATTATAACCAAGGTAGACCATGAAACCAGTGATGGAGCGACGGTCAAAGGATCCCCAGCCCAATCAGAATCAGAAAAGGCTGAAAGGGAGAGAGGCCCAGGTTGAAGAAAAAAACACCACAATGCAATGTGCCATGAAATATCTCAAGATTCTCTTGGTAGCAATTAAGTGAACATCAGTTGGAGTAGACATAAATTGACACACTTGCTGCACTGCAAAACTCAGATCAGGTCGCATGAAGGTCAAATAGTGAAGAGAACCAACCAAATGCCTATACTCATGAGGGTTAGAAAGCAAAGAGCCCTCAGTAGGAACCAATCTGGAATTGGGAGCACAAGGTGTCCTAGCTGGTTTGGAACTGTGCATGTTGAGCTTGAGAAGTAAGTCCTGAGCATATTTGGTCTGAGATAAAAATAACCTTTAGGAGTTCTAGTTATTTGAAGACCAAGAAAGTAATGGAGAGGACCTAAATCCTTAAGATCAAAGGCTGCACTAAGCTAGGCAATCAAGGAGGACAAGAATTGAGGATCATCACCAGTCATGACTATATCATCAACATATACAAGAAGGTAGGCCACCAATTTACCATGTCAAAGAATGAACAAGGAAGAATCTAAGAGAGATGCTTGAAACCCCATATGCAACAATTGGGTGGAGAAACTCTTAAACCAAGCTCTAGGGGCTTGCTTAAGACCATAGAGAGATTTAATAAGCTTGCAAACATAATTAGGATGAACTGGGTCTATATAACCAAGTGGCTGAACCATATAGACCTCCTCCCTCAGAAAACCATGAAGAAAGGCATTACTCACATCAAGCTGTCTAAGAGACCAATTGAACTGAACAACAAGAAAGAGATAATCCTCATTGTAGGAGGCTTAATGACTAGATTGAAAGTCTCTTCAAAATCAACTCCATACTGCTGATGAAACCCCTTTGCAACTAGCCTGGCTTTATATCTGTTGATGGACCCATCACTGTTATGTTTGAGCCTAAAAACCCACTTGCAACCAACCACATTTGAGATGAAGAAGGTGGAACCAAGACCCAGGTACCCTGCCTCTGGAGAGCAGCAAATTCATCATCCATAGCATAACAAGATGGTGGTTCTGTAGTAGTGTAATTAATCTTAGAAGAAGAACAGGATTTCTTGGACTTAGAGCACTACTTTCCAGAAGTGATGGGAGGAGATTCACACATATCAGTAACTGATTTGTTGAAGCTGGAGGCAGATGGTACACCAGTAGTCTTGGCAATGAGTGCTTTAGGCTTGTAGATCCCATCCTTAGACCTAGTGACCATAGGATGAGCATTGACAGTAATAGGAACTTGGGGGTTAGCTGTGGGAAGGGCAGGAGGTATAGAAATAGAGATAGGACTTGATAAGGACTGATCAATGGGAACAGAAGAGGAGTGTGTTGACTGGGGACTTGATAAAGACTGATCAATGGGAACAGAAGAGGAGTGTGTGACTAGAGACTTGATAAGGACGGATTAATAGGAATAGAAGAAGAAGTAGTGGACTGAGGTATAAGAGTAGGTATGGGAAGATGAGTAGACTAATCAATAGCAGACTGTGATGCAGTAGGAAGAGGAGTATGTGACTAGGAATTAAAGGATGTACAAGGGAAATGATAGGACATTGAGTGGGTAACTGTGTAGAGGATGTATTGGATGGACTAGGAGTTAAAGACTGAGGTGTAAAGAACTCATGCTCATTAAAGTGGACATGTCTGGAGATGTAAATTCGAGAGGTAATTGGATCTTGACAAATGTAACCCTTTGTGGACAGGATAGCCAAGAAAGACACAAGTGTAGTATGAGGCAGAAGCTTGTGAGAGTATAGGACCTAATAAGGGAAAACAAATGCAACCAAAAGACCTGAGATGAGTAATATCAAGTTTAGATTGGAACAAGACTTCCCAAGGAGTTAAATTTTTAAGAATGGGAGTAGGAAGCCTATTAATGACATGAACTGCTGTGAGGACAGCATAAGACCATAGGAAGGTGGTAATTGAGAGTGAGAAAGCATAATGAGTGCACACTCAATGATGTGCCTATGCTTCCTCTCAGCCACCCCATTTTGTAGGGAGTGTGAGGACAAGAAAACTGGTGAACAATGTCATTTAAGAACAAATGTTTAAAGGCATTAGAAGTGTATCCACCACCATTATCAGTTCTTAAAACTTTGATCTTGGATTCAAGTTGATTCTCAACAGTTGCTTTAAAAACTTAAGGACATCAAACATCAGATTTTTGTTTAAGCAAGTAAAGCTAAGTAAATTTGGGAAAATGATCAACAAAAAGAACATAATATTGAAAATCATTTGTGGAAGTGACAGGAGCTAGACCCCAAACATCAGAGTGCACCAATTCAAGAGGTTTTGAAGCTTGAAAATCAGAAGTAGGAAAAGGAAAATTGATGCATTTTACCACTCAAACAATGTTTACAATGAGCAAGTCCATTACCACTAGTGATGGATTAAAGATATTCAAAGAAGATAAAGCTACATCAAGAATGTTATTACTGGGATGACCCAACTATGGTGCCATAGCAACCATTTATTTTCCTTATTTACATGAACACAATAGGAAAATGAGAAACAGCTAAGGAATGATTCGGTTGGGAAGGTGATGCAGAACTAAATTGAGGTGGTGAATTGATGAAGTCTTGGAGTAGATAGGGTATACCCCATCTCACTCAAGCCCTTGTAAAGTCTCCCTGTAGGAATATCCTGGATTTTAATCACATTTGCCAAAGTAGCAGGAGCAGTTATTATAAGCAGAATTTATGGATAGACAGTAAATTCATTGCAATTCTAGGTATGTGAAGCACATTTTCAGGAGTGAAATTATGGTATTTAGTGTGTAAGGTTGCATTACCTATATGATTGATGGGCAAAGACTAACCATTTCCCACAGTGACTTGTTCAGTTTTGTACTGAGATTGAATGGAGAGGTTGAGATTAGCGGTCAGATGATTGATGAGCTGAATCAGCAAGCCAAAGATCTTGATTATTGATAATAGCAGCATTGGATGCACTGGCCATAGCAGTAAGTTCAGTGGGAGGATTTTGCCTTGATAACAAAATTCATCCTATGGTAGCAATCTAGAGCTAGATGTCCAGATTTCCCACAGATCTGACAAATTGGACGTTCATGCTTGAAGCCTAAGAAATTTTGAGGAGAAAAGTTCTGAGGAGAGGAATTTGGAGGTGCTTGTGATGAGTAATGATGCTGCTGTGGTGAGAAATGGTACTGTCCCACCAAAATTGTTGTTCCTACCTCCACCTCTTCCTTTATTGAAGTTTTTTTTTCCCTTTTCCTCTTCTAGATCCTTGATTCTGAGCCTGATTTTTGAACTACCACTAGCTTTGCTATTAGAAGCAAACATAGCAAGGAGTGCGAGACTGAATCCAAGTGATTAGTCAAGGCTTGTTCTTCACTCTCTAGCATAATTGCAAGTTGTCATAGGAGATAGGATCACTCCTAGTTCGAATTGCAGAACAAAAGTGTGCAATTCTCTAGGGAGTCCTCTGAACACATACAAATCAGCTCTTTATTGTCAACAACACTGCTACAGCTAGGTTTTGTCCCGAGCAACTTTTATCTTCTGCAAAAATGAATTTACAAAATTCATTCCCTTTCTTGATACCTTAAAGTTCCAGCTTAAGATTCAAGATATTAGCTCTTGATGTGGAAGTGAACCTCTGTTCTAGAGTGTTCCAAAGTTCCCTTAAGCTAGTAACACCAACAACAAGTGAAAAGACTTGTGGAGTAAGAGTAGAGTTTATCAAAGAGAGAAGTGCCTTATCCCTGATCTTCCAAGATTGAAATTCAAGATTAACCACTGAGGTTGTATTTCCTGTTGCATCAAGAACAAAAGGTGATGGTTTTGGCACCGTGCCATCAATGTGTTCAACTAGGGAATAAGCCTCTAGTATAGTGAGCAATTGATGTTTCCATGGAATGTAGTTGGTGTAATCAAGTTTAATTGACATGAGGTTGGACATGTTGGAGAGTAAAAGCAGTGGAGATTGGGTTGAAGACGAAGGAGCAAGATTTGTGTGAATAGGAGTTGTGTGTGAGGACTGAGCAGTATCTGTTGGTGTTGTTGAAGCCATGGATCATAGGCTCTGATACCATGAAAGATTTTGAGCTTGAAGCTTGGTTAACAATGGCAGATTAACTAGTAACAAAGAAGAGAATGAGAGAGAGAGAGAGAGAGAGAGAGAGAGAGAGAGATTTTCTAAAGGAAACTAAAAAATGAGGAATTCTATTTCATCAAGCTTAAAGATTACATTACTACAAGTCTGTTTATATAGCTTAATCCCTGTACAATAGAACCTTCTCGAGGTTAACCTACTCTAACTGAATAATAACCACCTTGCGATCTTTGCTCCGTGAAATAAGGGATGACAGCCTGGATGATAGTTACTCGTTGAGGCTTGAGTCTTAACTGTTCACTGAAGATTATGACCAAGAGCATCGTGTATACTGAGAAGTAGAGACAGAGTGTTTCTGGAACCAACACTACTGAAGAGGGTGGAGATATAAATGACACCATTCCTTATTAACTTAAGCGACATCGTTTCCATATCAGGCAAACTCTCTTTAAATGACATGGCATCATTTTGGTAAAAGGATTTAGACACAAGTAGCCGTTATGTGTCTTCCTCTTCTATTTCAAACTTGTCTTTTGAGTTTGAGTTTCAATGCTCTCTTTAACATGGCAAAGTATTTGAAGGGTTGGAAATCAAAAATGTTTTGGTGTTTGTTGGTTCTCCAAAATTATTTAGTTATAGAATGCATGATTGCAAAACAATACTGAAAGCTCACTAGTTAGAGCATTTCGCGGGTCACTTCGCATTTAGCCAAGCGCGAGTTACTTGTGAAATACACTGACATAACAGACTTTGAGCTTTTGACACGTGCTCTCATGTGACTTTCGTGGGTGTTGTAGAGCGAGCCAGTCGCGAGCTAGTCGCGAATTCCATTGTCTTCAACAATCTTCACCCTTTAAGACTAAACCCATGAACAATAAATCACACAAATACAAGGAAATTAATTCATGAAATTACAACAAATTTTGTCATGAAATACTACCAACAAAAATATTATGAAAAATCATAACTTAACAAATACCTTGACCAAGATACTCCATTATCTCTTCTTCAAAAAAAAAAAAAAAATACTCAACTATCCATTCAAGATGATAGGCTCCCAATGGACAAGAGATGATAGAGTCCCAATGGACACAACCAGGGGTGACTCTACATTGATGCCAAGGTTGTCCCCCTAGCCTGGGGAAAAAAAATTATTATATAAAATTTTAAAGATTTTATGATTTTTTTTATCTTTAAAAAATATTTGTGACCATCCTAAATTTTTCTAGGCCTAACTTAAATAAAATTTGAACAAATTTTTGTAATAAACTTGATTGTAAATTAAGGCTACAACCTCTTAATATATTTTTTTAATTATATGTGAATTTTGTCTATAACTAAATTTGTAGACAAACTTTATCTTAAACTTTGGTTCCCTTAATAATATTTTAGGCCTTTAGAATAAAAAGGAAAAGCCTAAGAAAAAATTTATTGAACTAAAATTCTGAAAGAGATACTTGTAGTATTGATTATAAGACTATTATGCAACTTGTAGAAGAAAATTGTAAGATTTTATGAATTTGCATTCTTTTTTTTTGTCAATATATGAAATTCTATTTTATTAGATTTTTTTTATAATTTAAGTTTTACAATGACCAACTTAGAAAAAAAAAAAATTGAAACTACCACCGGAAACAACTTGAACTTGCTAATTCAACTATTGAAGAACATGAAAAATGTGGAGGTTATGCTATGGATATATCTGATCTGTTTGTATGGATGATGCAGTATGGTGTAGCTACAGAGTATTTTTATAAATTGTGGGAGAGAGACAAAATTATGTCCAACGTCAACCGGTAAGTTTTTTTTTCTATCTTTATTTGCAATATTCAAGATTAACAAAAGTAAAAAGTAACATTGGATGATAGTGCATGGTTAAATTTTGTTATATGTTATAATGTATATTCCTGTTTAATCAGAGTACCCTGTTAGTATGTATCACCGACTACAAAATTATAGTTCCAAATATTGAAGAGTTGATGATAGCAAAGTCGCAGGAAGGAATCTTCCTTTGCAATTCATTTTACTTTTGAGGAGTACAAACATGGACATAATTTTTATACAAAGGTACTTCTATTGAGAGGGTGAACAATGGTTGCTCTAGACACACAGTCGTCATCCTGAATGCAGAATAACACC
>JAGHPS010000820.1:0-29124 GCA_020976635.1 Castanea crenata
ATTCACACGGCCACACCACTATTACAACAACCACCAACAAGAAGCAACAATACCAAATGAAAACAAAAATTTCAAAATCAAATATCAATGAAACCCACTCTTATTCATCCATCATCAGAACCCACGAACCAACACAACTATCGCAGTTTTGACCACCAAAAACCAATCACCAAACTCAAAACCAAACTTGAAAACACCAAACCCACCCTACTAAAACCCAACACCAATGACCTAGCTCACCAAAACCCAACACTGACGAACCACCCACCACAGAGAGGGAGGCAACGACACTCAGATTTGATGAGGACCCACCCATGACCTTATCACTGATTTGCACCACAAAAGGGACAGTGGTTGTCGATTTGCACCACCTTTGCGCTCAACATTCACATTGAGAACATTAATGCTGAGAGTCAAAGTACCAAGGGACTACTGGAGAAGGTAAAGCCAATAATGGGTGGGAGACAATGAGTGAAGGTGGGCTGGGTTGTGGAAAGAAACTGAAAGAGCGTGAAAGTGAGAGAGAGGTTGATCGGGACAAAGAGACAACAATTGTAAAGTATTTTACCATTATTTCAAGTGTATAACATTTTACACTTATTTGCCTTGGTTGCATTGTTTGACTGAATATATTTAACATTTGACAAGATGTTTTATTGCAAAACAAATATTGTAAAATAGGAAAATATTTTCTTGCAAATATTTTACATTGAAACAAATGGAGCGTTAAACACCTTGGAAAAATTAGTGGTAGAATTATTTGTCAAGGAAATTACTCGCCTCCATGGCATGCCACACTTGATAGTATCAGATAAAGACCCGATTTTCACCAGTCAATTTTGGATTGAATACTTTCGAATTTTAGGTTCTGAGTTATGGATGAGCTTTGCTTACCACCCACAAAATGAGGTACTCAACCATTTCCTTGAGACACATTTGCGTTGCTTTGTGAGTTCATAATGAAAGCAATGGAATAAATGGTTATCATGGGCAAAATATTGGTACAATACTTTGTACCAAACTTCCACTCAGATGACAACATTTGAAGTTGTTTATGGCAGAGCTTCGCCAACACTACATAATTATAAGCATGGGTCTACAGTTGTGGCACAAATGGAAGGATCTCTTGTTGAACGAGATTCACTTTTGAAGGTCCTTAAGGAGAATTTACAAATGGTTCAAAATCGAATGAAGATAAATATTGTCTGTCATCGCCAAGAACAAAAATTTGAACATGGTGATTTTGTCTATCTTAAGCTCTAGCCCGTTTGACAAATGTCAATATATATATATATATATATATATATATATATATATATATATATATATATATATATATATGAGTTTGTGGAAACATGAAGCTTCACCTCTGTTTTATGGCCCATTTTGTGTACTTGAGCAAGTGGGAAAGGTGGCTTATCGCCTAGAATTACCACTAAACTCACTTTTGTATCTAGTATTCCATGTGTCTCGACTAAAGAAATAATTAGGTGCAACTAACTGTACAATTGTAGAATTACCAATTGTCATCGAGGAAGGAATAGTGACTTTGGAGCCTAACCGGATCGTCGACTTCTGTTAGGTGAAGAGTGGCAAAAAAGTGCTACAAGAGGCTTTGGTTTAGTGGACCAGTATAAGTGTTGAAGATGCTACTTCAATGGAGCCAAGCCGAAACTCAATGATGGGCTCTAAAGATGAAGCCCAAAGGCTTTCAGTGTAGTGATAAGCCAGTCCAAGTAATAGATAAAAGTTGCACCTTGACAAAAAAAAGGAACAACAAACCTAACAAACACTCAATTATTTGGGTTAGTGGTCCTTTTATGCTATTACAAGAAGAATAAATTCTTCAGCAGTAGGGTAAAATTATACTTAAGGTCCAACGGTCAATTATTAAACAAATTTAGGAAAGTGTTCATTTCTGGAAGTCCTTGTGTGTTTTGGTCAGAAGGGTCTATCGTACTTTCAGCTATCATTACATCAATATGAGAGAAAAATTCTATTGTTACAAATACATTGTATCCTTCAATAGTAAAACAAGAAGTAAAGACTAGTGGTCTTATGGTGAAAAGAAAATGGTTATTTGACATGGTGCGAAAGGAGAGAGAGAGATTTCAGCTCAGTGCAGCAAATGTAAACTAAGATTTTCAAGGAATATGTATGTGGTACATGAGTAGGATATCAAAAGGGGTATTTTGAGTGAGTGGGTGTGCAGGCTTATAGTGGGATGGTGAAAGTGATGCTAAACTGAATCTTTAATGGGAAAAAGTTTATTTGTGATAGATTAGGGAGCATTTATGGGCTTAAGGTATGTAGAAAAAGGGAAAGGAATGTCTGGGTGTGAGCTAAGAGAGGTGATTTGTGAGTTGGGGAGAGCTAAACTACAAGCAGAAATTCGGCAAAGTAGTAAGAATAACAAAATTTTCAGATGGGTTGGTGTATGTTTTGTGGGTTGGTATGCTTATGCTTTTATAGTGGAGTTTAGGGAAGCATTGATTAATGAAAGTCCAAAAACGTAGGAGTGATCAGGGGGCAGAATAGCAGGCTTAATTAACCTATGATTTGACCATAAATGGGAGATTTGCTTTTGGGGCTGCTTTGTTACTTTGGGTAATATGACACATAGTGAGTATTTAGGGCAATCTTGCATTAAATGTCAAGATTTCTGAAGCTGAGTTTAACCAATAGGATTAAAGCAGGTATTAGAGAAGAATCTTGGTGCTGTGTCTAAGATTGAGACCCTAGGAAGTAGGTTTCAATGCCCTAAGCTAGGTGTCAAATTCGAAGCCCACTTCGGAGGGTTTTGTTGGAAATCCCTTCATGCCCTCCAAATCACATGTTTCCAAATTTTCCCCTTTTAGGATTCATAGGCTTGGCACATGAATTAGCCCTTGAATGTTATGAGCATCTATAGACTTGATTTGTTGAGATTCAAGTGACTTGGTTGTGGTCTCTTTCAGTTGGAGATGGAGCCTTGAGGAAAGTGATCACATCCCATTATCCATTAGACTTCTAGCTGTTAGTACAACTTCTGGGCACTGTTCACGTTAGATAAGAGTGGTAGAAAGTTGATGGGACATCCCTAGTTCACTATTAGAGATTTGATTGTCCCTTGTGGAGATTTTTGGCTGGACCTTGGTTAAGGGTGAACAAGAGGGGCTGATTGTCTAGTTTACTTTTCTGCCCTTGCTGAAATTTTAAAATTGGGCTTTGCTTCACGTGGGCCAAGCCCCTTGGCTGGGCTGTGCTTGCTCCCTTTTTACTTGGGCTTGTCCCATCTTCATAAGATGTTTGGACCTACAAAATGGTATATTTTGCCATGGGTTTTAATTCCTCATGGGCTTTCATTGTTAGTTGATATTCAATATAGTCTAGTTTTTTTTATAAATATTTGTAATGGGTCTTTGGGTAATGATTTTGTAATACTCAAAGTAATAGCACGAGCTTTAATTATTTCAAAATGCATTGTAAATGATATTTACTATTTGAAATAATGAGTTCCATACCATAAGTAATATTTATGATTAATACTCACGTTATGATATAAATGATAGACTTGAATAATGAGTTTCAATAAATAAGTATCATGAATGTTGTGATGTAAGGTAGATGGTGAACATGTGTTCTCATGAAAATTCCATAAGCTTATAATATGTTATGAAATAGATGTCACGCGTCTAGGATAAATAATCATTACTTCCCATAGGTTTTAATAAAATGATTGCCATGGGTTTTGAAAATAGATAGTTGCCATAAATTTTATGGGCTTGTAATATTATAGTAAAATGTTTAAGAATTTAAAACGTTGTCCATCACTGGACTTTAGAAAATTATAATATCTCGCCAAATATTAATATCCTCGAGCCTCTAAAATGGTGCCAACGTAAATTGAGCTTTAAATATTGCCAGCGAGAACTGAGTTTTTAAAGTTGCCAATGAGAATTGAGTTTTTGATATTGTCAATGAGAACTGAGTTTTTTGATATTACTAGTGAGAAATGGGCTTTTTGATATTGCCAACACAAATCGGGCTTTGATGGTGCCATGTAGTAATAGGATTTAGCAAGCCGTGTAGCAAGGGGCTTTGATAATTTGCCATGGGTTTGAATCATGGGTTTTGATTATGGATTTGAATTCCATTAAATAAAAATGTCTTACCATGAGTTGAGTCATGGGCTTTACTTATGGATTTGAATTCCATAAAAATGTCTTGCCATGAGTTGAATTATGGGCTTTAATTATGGATCTGAATTCCATTAAATAAATGTCTTGCCATGAGTTGGATCATGAGCTTCTTCAAATATTGCTAAGCATAGGCATTTTGGGCTTCTTTAAAAGGAATGAAATTTCAACTTGCTCAATACAATAAATAATTTAGGGGGGAGTCCAAATTATAGGCTTTACAAAAATATTGGATCTTGTGAGCTTTATATTTGTGGCCCAATTTTATGGCAGTAGGAAGAATAGTTACAGGGTAGCATAAATTTTTGGTGAAACCCAGTCATTTGTTGATGATGTTTTATTTTTTTAAAAAAAATAAATGGATGGTATTTAAATAATATTAGGTGTAAAAAAAAATGTACCTTAACAAACATAATTATATTTTTTATTGTAAAATGTGCTTTTATATCTGTTAAATATTTGATAAAGTTTGGCACCAAACATATTTGGATCTATCTTTCTCAACTCGTTATGTGGAGGTTAACAAGTTATTGACTCATTAAAAAAATCTTGTTACTAAAATTACACACGAAATGTCTCTTTAGTTGTCACATAATGGATTAGAGGAAGATAATTTCAAATATGTTTGGAATATAACTTATTTCTCCAAGTTTTGGATCATTCATGTTTTTGAAAATTTCATTTAGTTCAATTGAATTTTTTTTTTTTACTTTCGTATAAAATTTAATAATTTATATTGAAAATGAAACTTTTTAAGAATTTTAGTATGAAAATGCTAAAATTGAATTTTATTTTATGAAAAATCACCATTAAACATAATTTTGATTAAAAATACTAAGCCTTTTTAGGTTTTTTTGTTTTGTTTTGTGTTGGGTGTGTGTATATATATAACTTATCAAATAAAAAAGTTTATATATGTGTGTGTATATAATAAAAAAGCATGTGTGTATATATATGTGTGTGTGTGGAGGGTTATCTTGACAAATATGTTAGTGCCACAACTTAGCCCCTAAAACAAAAATTCTTGACTCTGGCCTTGACTATGTGGGAGAGATTTACGGACTTACAACAACAGTTTCCCTGATTGAATCTTGAGGACAAGATTCACCTTCAAGGATAAGGGAATGTTATGTCCTAGACAAAGCTGGACAGCCTAACCACGTGGTTGATACAATTGAAGTCATGCAGAAGTTACCAAGTTATTGAGGATTTGAATTCCAAGGGCTATTTGGTTGGAGATTTTTAGTGTTATCATTTAAAATGATGTGAAAAATGTGATTTAAAAAGTTTGGTGGAAACATGTGTTTACAGTATTCATAAAACAAAAAATGTGTTTAGTACCATATTTTAAATAATATGTTTCGGTGTGTGAAAAAATATAATTGTGTGTTTGATAATTGTGTGTATTATTTTTAAAAAGTTGACAAGTAGAGTACAATTTAATATTTTTTATTTGAGTTGAGAGAAGTCGTTGTTTGTAAACTGCAAACTGGTAATCAAGTGGATTCCATGGTTTTCAACATATTTACAAAAGTGTCATTAAACAACATTGCTTGAAAACTAAAAATGGGTAAGAAGATTTTTTAAAATTCAGTGTTTAAACACCCTAAAATAAACAATGTAACTCAAACACTCCAGTAAAAAATAATCTTACTAAATGCATTGTTTTTTTTTTTTTTTGGTTTACAATTTTTAGTGTTTAAAACACTGAAAATTGTTCTTCAAACATCCTAAATAAACAAAATTTATGTGTTACGTTTATGTTCTGTTAGTTCAATTTGATTGCAATAAGAATTCCTATTATTTAGGAGATTTGAGTTGGTTATTTTTTAGGATATTGTTTAGCCAATTGTTATGGCTATTTGAATTATCAGTAATCATTTACAATTGCTGTCAGAAGAAGCTGTATTTAAAATTGCAAGGAAAGAAGTAAAAGGCAAGCGGAAATTAATCTTAATTCTCTTCTTTTCTCGCACGTTCAGGAGGTTGGTTGCCTTATATACAACCAAAATTATCTTTTATCAGTGCTATTTACCTAAAACTTATCATACACATTCAGAATATGGTAGTGTGAGATGCGACGAGGCAAGCAAAACCCGCCCTTGCCCCCTTGTCTTTTCGAGGCAGGAAAAACCCATGTAAGACAAGGTGGAGATTTTTGCCATCCCTATTTAGAAATGACTGATAAACGTAACCACAACATTCCACTTATCACAGATAAAAGAAGGAAGATTTCCCACCTTTTCTTTAAAATAACTCAAATATATTCGTAGCACACTTCAAAAGCATGTCTTAGGATAGAGAAAGTACAATATATTGAACACACATTATCTTTACAAGACCATAAAATACTTTCCTAACATTATGTATTCCCTTTATATAGCAGCGTATGCAAAGTCTCGTAATTGCTTAAACTTATGCCTCAAATTTGGATATAGTCCTGATCCCCATCAGAACTACTAACTCTGGATTGCAACTCCGGGAGTGCTAACTTCCATCTTCAGAGGTACATTACCAATAATCTCTGGTATGCTGTTGCTGGCAGAGGGAACCTGATTATCATAAGCTGAAACATGGACTCCTAAAGCTGCCCTTCCAGAAGGATCAAGATTGGTTGACCATGTAGCATCCCACTCAACAGCTTTAGCAGTGCTGCAGGCTATACTTGCTCCACCGGGGACACTCAGCCTAGCTGAATTCTACAAAAACATAAGAGTAATGAAGGAGGTAAGCATAACCAAGTTGGTTCACAATGTCATCCACATAATATATTTATCTGCTGGGTAAAATAACTTTGATTTAGTCACACCTGTGGGAAGAACCTCTCAAAAATCATCCTGTAGTAGTAGGCTTCTTTTGTGATGGGAGTGTTATGTGGGTAAATACGTTCAGCATTAAGCATCATCTTATCATTCACCTGAAAGTACAAGTTGAGCACTATTAATCAACCACGGTAGTTTTATCACATCATGTAGATTTCAATTGAAAATGAAAAAAGAATAAAGAAACAGAGAGTAGCCAATATACATGTTGAGCAGCATGTGCTTTAAGGCCATCAATCCAGCTGTATCCAACTCCATCACTGAATTGTTCTTTCTGCCTGTACAAAATATGCTGCACGGGATCAAACAAGACATGTTAGTTATGTAGTTACCAAAAGAATAATTAAAGTGGGAAGTCATTATGCAATACCTTTGGCAGATAGGGACGCTCTTCGTCATCAAAGGCCTTCCTCAGAACCCATTTCTCAATACGTCCTTCTCCCTTTTTAATCTGAGAGATGGATTGAAATATGGTAAAACTCACGTGTAAAAAAAAAAAAAAGAATGAAAAAGGCAAACCCAATTTATTGAATCTCAATTCCATACCATTTTCCACTCTGGGTCAATAGCCATTGCAACATTAATGAATTCTTTGTCTAAGAAAGGGACTCGAGCTTCCAGTCCCCAAGCAGAGGTTGATTTGTTAGCTCTTAGGCAATCATATTGGTGGAGTGCCTTAATCTGCATACAAGAACAAAATGATACCAATTATCTCTCACAATACAATCACGTGGATCAGTAATCTATGCAGAATAACAGGTTGTAGTACCTTTCGGCATGTTTCCTGGTGGAACTCTTCCTTGTTGGGTGCCTTGTGGAAGTACAAATACCCACCAAATATCTCATCTGAACCTTCACCAGAAATCACCATCTTCACCCCTAATGATTTAATTTTACGTGCCATAAGAAACATAGGGGTGCTTGCTCTAATGGTCGTTACATCATATGTTTCAATATGGTAGATGACTTCTTCAATGGCATCAATGCCATCCTGCCAGAATTCAACAGACAGGAGGTTTACATTTTTGCATAGTCATTAACATAAGGATAAACTCTTGAGCATAAAACACTAATTTCGAATTTGTACCTGAACAGTGAAGTGGAATTCATGATGAACAGTACCCAAATAATCTGAAACTTCTTTTGCAGCCTTCAAATCTGGTGAACCCTGATCATGAGAAAGTTGGATCAATATGAAATTAAAAGAAGCTTCTTGAGGGCTGCTCTAAAATTTGTCATTAATAAAACATTAGAACTCACCTCCAGGCCCACACAAAAAGAATGGAGTTGTGTTCCCCATTGCTTGGCAGCCTTTGTTCCAGCCAAGTGGCGAGCAGTGATAGAGGCAACCAATGATGAATCCAGACCCCCAGAGAGAAGAACGCCAAAAGGTACATCAGTCATCAGCCTCTTGATCACAGCCTGAACATATTAAATTGTACACAGAAAAATCAGCTAAAATTATAAAAGTTCCTGCTTGCTTTCTGGATTTTGCAAACTAAAATCTCAAATCCTCTAGGACAAGAAGAATTCACGTTTCTCACATTTTCAAAAGCACGTCTGAGCACAAGTGGATCATATGGGGTAGATGGAATAGCCTCAGAGAACCAAAGAGGATTATACCATTGCTTTAGTCCACCTAATTTGCTAGAGTACAAGTGACCAGGGGGAAAGCACTCAAAATGTTCACAGTCATCGTTCAATCCTTTAAGTTCTGATGATATCCAAATGGAGCCTGAAAATATAGCATAGTGGGAGGATAAAATTGAAGTTACTAACATTAAGTTCAATTCAATTCGAAATTGTGCACAGAACAGAACAGAACATAGATATATCTATCTATGACCATGACTGTGCTCATAAACCAGAACCGTTTTGAAACATTACCGTCAAGGCCCCAACCAATATAGAGGGAAGTGATCCCAATAGCATCACGGGCAACAATGAAGCTGTTGTCGCGTGTATCCAGTAATACAAAAGAAAACATTCCATCCAACATGTCCACAAAATTGTCCCCATATTCCTCATACTACATACACAGATTAAGGAAGACTGTTAATATTTGTAAAACAAGAACTAATATCATAGGTCATAATTCAACATGAAACTATCATTCATATGTATATATATTTTTTTATTTTTTATTTTAAAAAAAAACATGTTTCACATGATCAATCGAAATGATATGATATGCCAAGGTTAAGCCACCCACCAGGTGTGCAATGACATCGCAATCACTGCCTGTGCGAAACGTGTGATTTGTTAATCGCTTCCTCAGATCTTCATGGTTGTAAATTTCACCATTGACCTGATGTTCAATAGAAACTTCATCAATAAAATAAAACTATTGAATATAGATTAAATTGATCTAACTATAGAACGATATCCATTATTACCTACTAATGGAAACAAAATTAAAAAGAAGAAAAAAAAAAAAAGGTATGGTAAGAACATATTTATTCTTTTACAAAATAGTTACGAAGGTTGTATTAAGTTGTCAATGAATTTGGCACGGAAAGTGCCTGACCAGTTGATACACTTTTTAACAATTTTTTTTTTTTTTTTTGAGAAAGAAGACTGTCAAAATTTATTAGCCAAAATGAGCGAAGAGAATAGAACAAAGGTGTGGAAGAATATTTTCTTACCCCACCGACAAACCCTTAACATGTTTCAATTTATGAAAAGGGCCAAAACACAACAGCTCTTAACGTTATGAAAGGGACAGTTAGAAAGCACAAACCGTCACAACAATTGATTTGTCCTCATTGAAGAGAGGTTGATCACCGGAGGCAGGGTCAATAATTGCGAGGCGTTGATGAGCCAAATAACAATCACCGTGTTGGTATAGACCACTCCAGTCTGGGCCACGATGCTTCAATCTATGAAAGGAAAAAAAAAAAAAAAAAAAAAAACAAAGATCATTTCAAACTGGAATAGTACAACCCAAAGTGACCAATCATCTTTTACCACAAGCACTTTTTTTTGTTTTTGTTTTTTTTGCTGAATATCTTTTACCGGACGTTACTATGTCTATATTAATCATTGCACTCTGTCATGGACCCGCATCCCACATGGTTTATCATTATTAGATGCTTATCTAATCTAATGAATATTTAATTAACACACTTATCCCCATTATAAGTAAAAAATATATATACAAATTAAACATAGGTGCCCCATATGACAACAAAGTTAATGGACACTAGGAAATTTGCTCAATCAAAATTTTCCCAACTGAGTGAACTTTCTCTGAGGGGTAGGACCATACATCATGGTCTGGTCAGGATCACAAGTTCATGGATAAAATTATTGCAGGGATTGTAATTAGTTCTAACACTGACACAATATTCCCCTTTGGAGCAATATTTTCAGATAACTATGGGGCTTTTTTTTCTCCCTTATCTTTTCAATTATGTAATAAATATTTGGCTTTTCCTCCCATATGTTGCCAATATTAAATTACGTTCAGGTGCATCCAATTTCCATACTACATATAGATCAGAGCCTGAAAGTGACATGGAACAGGAGTTTAAGCTAGAATATATTTTTATGAACTCAAATTAAAAGCTCATATTAATAAATAATGTAAAGCTATAGCAAACTAAAGAACCAATTAAATTTAAAGGGCTTGCCTAGGAAAATTGAAATTCTCAATAACAAATAAAATGTCTAAAGTCAAAGAAAGAAAGTTGCAGTAACATTAAGTTTCACATACAAACACACTTCACACCTTTATCTAGATTGCACTGAAAAGTCTCAAAGAAGTTGGAAACGAGTACTTTTATTCTGTGTTTATCTTGTTATAAAGAACCCATTAATGTCTAGAACATGTTATAAGATTGTCAAGGAGAAAAATATATAGAGTTAAGGAATAAATATTTTGCCTGCGTGAAAGCTCGAGGACTCGAACTCTTTTGGCTTGAGAGTCATCTGAGCATCCAAGAACAGCAAGTATCCCACACATATTGAGTTCAACAAAAAGAAATTGGAAGAAAGGAAAGGATGAGAAAAGAAAGCAATAGGTGGTGAGTGGATATGAGAGAAAATATCACACGTATTATTTATGCTTGAAGGTGTAAGTTCACCGCATCACAAGCCACGTATTTATAGGGGCAGGAGCTCTCAAAATAGGCCAAACAGGTCACTCCAAACGACACCGTTTTTTAATTGCTTTCCTTCCCTCAATTATTTTTAGACTTTTGGTGCTTTCCTCCGGGACCCACTTCCAATTATCGTCTTTGTTTGTGCCAAGCGTTGTGATATAATTAGCTGTTCATATTTTTTTTCTTCAATCCCAAAAAAAAAAAAAAAAAACTGCTTATTTTCTTTTCTTAAAATGAAGATCCAATGCTCCAATTTTCACGGCAAGGTTTATCCGTTTTGCAAGTTTTGTAGCTGAGTCAGCTGAGCTTTTTTAAATTGACTAAACAATTTTGTACACACTGATTTCAACCATCAACGTGTCAGTTACTAGGATGGAGGGCCCTCAGATTATGTCAGCGTTGCTGACATGCCTCTCATCGGTGACTTTTGGCCCATGCAACTGGTGAAAAAACAATGCACAGTTCAAAAAAAGACTTCTACATTTTTTTTTCCCTATAAAATTTGTGATTGGTCATTTGATATAAGATGGGGTAATTTATAACATTATATTTAGCTATCGTGTTACTTATAATTAAGACTACAAGTATTTGAAAATGAAGAAAATGATAGCGATTATATGGTACGTGATAAACGCTACAAAGATGCGTTACGTACCAATGAAGTGAAAAACAAGCAGAAAATACATGTAGAGTAATGTGACCAATTTCTAAGCTGTTTTGACTGAAATTATTGGTTTAGTTGTTGATGCCTGCTGTTAGTTTGGAGCATCGAACTGTCGGGTGGGGATCAAGTGGCCTAAAATTTCTATAAATGCAGCTATTTGTTTGACTGCACTTTTTTTTATAAAGGTGTGGTGGTTCGAATTTGATTACCCCCAACCCCACCCACGTATAATCCAAGTTTTCTGAGTATCTATTTATGCAATACAAACAAAAAATTTTCATACAAATTTTTTTAAAAAAAACTGAACAGATAAGCAAACCCCTTTGGGCATAAGAAATAGATGACTGAACTGATATTATCCACGACTGTACAGTTCAGCATACCTAAAGCATGTTACATTCACGTGTGCATGGTCCAGTGCCAGAGACCAGACTAATAATAGCCCATCGCGTAAGAGCTATTTATCCACAATTAAGGTCACTTTACAAGCTTAAAGGGTCCCCTTGGTTTATCAGGAATGAAATTTGAATAGTGAGAGAGATTAGGGGTAAATTAAAGGGCGGTCATTAATTTCAGGTTTTTATTAGTTTGTTATTATCAAGTGTGCAACACATGGATTGATTCAAATCCATTTCAACATCAATTGCCCCTACAAGTTAACAATTATGCATATATATAATAATGATATAAAGATCCTACTCTATGAGGTTTTTTTTTTTGGCAATTACATTCGTATGTCCAACTGTGGCGTAAAATTATGACTTCATATCTTGGCAGATTTACACGGCAAAGAAACAATTTGTAGAACAGGTGGATCATACATGTTCCACAAGTTTCTGTGGATTTTTTTTTAAGCTGGATTAAATAATTCATCCTAGATTCCAAGAAATTGAGATAATAGGTTTGCCAACAGAATTCGGTAAACGGGCTACTGTCCATTCAATTAGGCAAAAGTATCATGAATACAGGTTAATGTCTAAATCAAAGAATGTTACTGTGGTTCACAGTTTACTGAATCTAGATTTCTAACACATTGAGCTGATTGCTGTGCAACTCCATATCTGGAAAAGAAATTTAAAACAAAAAAAAGCAGATCCTTTGTTGTTTTAGAGTTTCAATTCTTCTTCCAAACATCCTTTTTTTTTTTTTTTTTTCGTTTTATTAAGTATGATTTCGGTCATTATCCGCTTAGGTATCATCTCTGTAACAAATAATGTTTCTAATTAGCTTTTTTTAATTTTTAATTTTTAATTTATTTTAACTACACTTTCAAAGATTCCCCAACTACGTAAAGAAATTAACCTTTTGTCTATTAGTGAAAGAGGCTAGCTCTAACCCAAGTAGTTGATAATTAACTCAAGCACTCAACTCTCATATGTACTATTTTTTAAATTTTTTTAAGGAGATAATTACATAATATAAAGAATAGTGAATTAATAAATAAATAGAAGCATCACGAATTTAAATAACTTGATGCAATCAAAATCCATTATTAATTGTTATGGTTTTAGATTTCAGTTGTCTTTAGTTTTATCAAATCTTAGTCAAATAATTAATTAAATTAATTTTGCATTAGATCTGAATCAATTAAACATCACACAAATTTAGATCACATAAGACACAAAATAGTAACCTAGAAAAACCAATGAAACTGTTGTTTCACAATAAAAACCCTTGGCAAGATTTAATCTAAACAATTCTCAATGCAACATATCCATTAATAGAATTGAAATTTGTACAATAGACTCAACTCTAAATTTACTACTGCCTCATGTCGTCCTTAATGGCATGGCTACACGTAACTCCAAACTTATGAACTCTTCTATAATGGATTGTTGCACATGAACTCTCTCTGTTACTCCTAGATCTCCACTCAAATTTGGATTAGCAACTGTGGTTAACTGAATGCTGCAACTTTGCTAAGTAATTGGATCTGATGTTTGCAATTGTAGTCTCTAATTGAAGTTTGACAAGGGTTTGGAAAATCTTTAGATTTGTGTACAGAACACTACCCTCTTGTTTTTTCAAAAAATGTGCTTTAGGGTATGTATTTATATATACTCAAGATCCATCAAAACTCTAAATCAAATGGTTGTGAGAGAAAGTTGAAATTCCAATTTACATGAATCTCGATCTATCAAGATGTGAAGTTCGACTGGTTGAGATAAGTGACTTTTGACTTGTCAAGCTACAATCAAAATGCAGTCTTCCAGCAGTGCAATTTTCTATATTCTTGAGTCTTGTACTGCTCTGAACTTGATTTGTCTCGATCCTAGTATTAATTCAACACTAATCAACTAGACAAACTAAGTTCTAATAGGTTACATTTGTTCATGGTTGCCAACCTAAAATTATGGACTCTACAATCTCCCTCTGTGGCAATCTGCCATTACGAAACCACAATACATCAAAAACTCAATTACATTAACCCAAAAAAATGCACATCCCAAAAACTCAACATACTTCTAGAAAGCTGAAAGAAGATGAAATAGAGAATACCTATCTTTCTTGAAACACTAAAACAAAGCATAAACGCATGTGTGTAAGACATAAACATATGCTAAATAATCACAATGCTATAATAATATAATAAAAATACTACAATAAGCAATGATTAAAAGCATGTGAATCAACATAATTTGTTTGATATCAGTTGTGAAAACTTGAACTAGATAGTTTAAACCATACTCAAAGAAACATTGTTTCAAAGCCAAAATACTAAAAGGTAAATAACCCAAATTATATACAAAGCAAATGTTCTAAGCTTAAAGCAAAGAAACTAAGTAACTAAGCAAAAGTCAAAACATAGAAACAACTTCTTCTCCCCCTAAACAAAACATCTTCCGCTTTTTCATGATACACAAAGGGATCACTCATCACCACTCCCATCAGAAGGAGCAGATCACCAATAGGACTAGAAGAAGAAGCACCACCAAAAGGGTTTAGAATCTAGGGACTTGATACATCCATAGACATAATGGACACTAATGTTAAGGCATACTAAGACGAACGTGAGTTGTAATAATGTGTTTTAATCGATAATAGAATTTTATTCCATAGCTTCGGCTTTATGATTCACACACACACACACACACACACCACACACCACACACACACACACACACTCCCCTTCTTTCTCTCCTATTTGGTTTCTTTATATTTCCTTTTTCTTTTCCATTTCCAATTTTTTTTTCTACGTTTCTCCAATCAAAGTTGAAAGTAAAGTGTTGGCCAAAATAGGCTTTTACCCCTTTTTCACAAATTTTTTAGCAAAATGCCCTTGCTTGAAACTAATTGGGGAAATACTCTTGTTTTGAAACTAATTAGGGTTTTTTTTCTTCTTTTGGAACTCGAGTTCCATGTGAAGTACTTGAGTTCATGGAACTTAAGTTCCACTTGAATTTTTTCAAAGAACTTGAGTTCTAGAATTTTTTTTTTTAAATTTCAGTTTGCTATAACTTGATTGTTCAAAAATCAAGTTTTAAATTGAAATCTAATTTTCTAAAAACCAAGTTTCAAAACAAGAGTATTTTCCTAAATAGTTTCAAAAATAGGGCAAAATACTGGATATTTTTTTAAAAAAAGGACAAAAGCATATTTTCTCTGTAAAGTGTTTGATGATTGATATTTATACTACCACAAATCCGTGAACTTCATCATTTTAAAAGTAAGAACAAAAGTTTTGTGTTTTTTTATTTTTTTAATAGTCTATCCCTATATATGTCTATATGGAAACTCTTTATTTAGAGTTACTTTATACCTAACTTTACATTTTTGTAGTCTTTTTCTCTATAATAGCATAAGTCCAATTTCTTCTTCTTCTTCTTCTTCTTCTTCTCTTCTTCTTCTTTTTTTTTTTTTTATTTTTTATGAATAAGTCCAATTTCTTTTAAACTGATTAACTATGACATGAGATAGATATTATTATTCAAATTATATAATATTGTATGCATATAATAAGGTTATCATCAAGTTGCACTTAATGATATAATAATATAGTATACTTTGCTTTATTTATAAGATGATAATGATTTTCCCTCAAAAAAAAAAAAAAAATGATAATAAAAGAGTGACCGGCTTGCCTTTATTTGTCACCCAAAATCATACTTCCTCCTTCGCTTCTTCCTCTCGATATATTAGTATATTACTAATTGTAGTTGTAATATTGAACAATGTAAAGAATTTTAACATTTGCTAACTATCAAATATACATCATACATCGTACAGATTAGTCACTAGTTTTGAGGAAAAACCAAACTTTCCAAATAGCATTATTACTAATAATTTTCCTATAAAATTTATAGATTGCTATTATTAATCGTAGGCTTTTTTTATCCTTTCAAAGTCTAAAATGAATCTTATCGTTTTAAAAGTAAGAATAAAGTTTCGTACTATTTTTTAATAGTCTGTCCGTATATTTGTCTATATGAAACTCTTTATTTACAATTACCGACTTGACTTTTTTTTCTAGTCTTTTTCTCTATAGCATAAGTCCAATTTCTTCTTTTGATTTTTGATTTTTTATTTTTGAATAAGTCAAATTTCTTTTTAAACTAACTATAGACTACTTGAGAGATATTATTATTCAGATTTCATATATATATATATATATATATATATATATATATATATATATATATTATTGTATATGCGTATAATAAGGTTATCATCAAGTTGCACCTAATTTTTTTTAAATATAGTATACTTTGCATTGTTTATAAGATGATAATGATTTTCCTTCAAAAAAATGGTAATAAAAGAGTCATCGGTTTGCCTATATTTGTCACCCAAAACCATATTTCCTCCTTCGCTCCTCCTCCTCTATATCAGTATATTACTAATTGTAGCATTTGTACAAAGTGAAAACATTTAACATTTGTTAATTATTTGATGCATCACATGGACTAGCCACTAGTTTTGAGGACAAACCAAATCTTCCAAATAGCATTATTGCTATAAAAATTTCCTATAAAAGTTATAGATTGCTATTGTTAATCGTAGGCTTTATATAGCCTTAAAAAGTCTAAAATGAATCACAAATAAGAGATAATGATAAGCTTAAAACAAATGATAACGAGATAATTGCAATCCTACCTAATGAGCTGTTTGATAGTCACCAAAACATACATAGTAAACTAACTAGTAACTACTAATGTTTATCAGCTTTGTTGCCGCATCTTCAACTTAGCCCAAGCATCATCCCAGCTGGTAACAAAATATGCGTGTATTTGAACGTCCAATTAATTATCACCAATAAAATTGTAACCCAATTAAAGAATGTAGCTTTAAAATTGTTTTACAATAATATACTAGTATCATCGCACGCGAAGCGTACGAGATGAGGTTCTTTTTCTATTTTTTGGTCTTCAAAATAGACGTAGATTGACAGGGAAAATTTATCCCAATTTCTTTCTCTTATACTGATTTTCGATCTCTTCCTTATTTGTTTGTGTGTGCCACATAGGATTAGTTTGAAACAGGGACGGGCCTAGATGGGCCCAAAGGGGCCTAGGTCCCTTGAGTTCAATTTTTTTTTTTAGCTATAATTTTTTTTTTTGGGTAGTTAGCCCCTTCCAAAATCTTAGACCTCCTTTTTCCACAATAAGCCTAATTAGCGTCACCCAAATAGCAATTATTCAACTAAAAAACTTAATAAAAACAATAAAAATATTCACAATAGTAATTGTATTTTGGGAAAAAAAAAACTTTTTTCCACCAAAGAACCAAAAAATCATGTGTTGTTGGAGAAGCTAAAACTAAATTTTTTGCAACTACAGTAAACTAGTATAATATTAGTTGAATATAACAAGTTGTTGAAAATAAAATACAATATTTTATTAAGATTATATCTCTTTTTTCAATTAAAAAACTCAAATTCTCTCACTTCCTTTATTACTTTAATGAATTATTTATATTATTTTAACTGAAGTTATAAAAAAAATTAGAACATTTGATATTGGGTGTGTTCTAAAGTAAGGTGGCAAAATAGATAAACTTTTTGAGGTGCTAATAACTAAAATTTTTAGCACCATCAATGTGAATGCTCTAATTTCAACAAAAATAAAAATAAAATCCTAGCTAGTCTAGTATTAAAACAAGACATTATTTTGTTTTTGTTTGTCTTTATTGGTAAACGATTGCATCTTAATGTATTTAGAAATAATGATTTTGAGTATTTATAATTTTTTAATACTATATGGATGCCTATCTAGATTTTTTTTTTCTTTATACTCTGATCCCTACTAGCTTAAAATCTTGAGTCCGTCCCTGGTTTGAAATAGGATAATAATTATCACCTTCTGCTTATCAAAAATCAACCAAAAAAGGAAAGAATTAAGAACAACCTTATTTTTGAGCATGGAAAAACACTTGTGTTAAAATTTAATCAACCAATAAGATCTAATGAGCTATCTTGAAATAAAAATGACATAATTCATAAAAAGTGTAAAATGACATAATTAACAAAAGGAACCAACCAAAGAAAACTTTTTTAGGGGAAAAAAAAAAAATGAATACGAATGAAATTTTAGGGAAAAAAGAAAGATGAACGTGGAAAAAAAACCCTAAAATTTAGGACATTACCTTTTTAACGTTATTAACCCTATTTGTAGGGAGTAAAAGGACCCAAGCGGGTATATGGGCCTTTAGGCTTTAGCAAGGAGGGCCGACCTGCTCTTGAGATAAGAATTTGTTAGTACTGCGAATCGGCCCATATGCCGAGGGTCCGAGGACACATCCGAGGGTGATTTTCTCCTCGGACAGACCCAGGAGAACTTGGAACTTCATTATAAAGGTCAAGACACAACTCTGTGAAAACTAATGGTGAAAAAGGGGGAACCCTTGAATGTCCTAGATACACCGATATTGGAGAAACACCAAAAGCAAAGGCTGCCACCTCCACATTAAAGACTCTGTACCTACCTCCCTAGCCGCATTAATAGGGAAGTGACCCCTGAATAGTGGAAGTGAAACTTTTGGTCACTATTCAAAGGCACTAAGAAAAGAAATATCTAGGGGGGGGTGTTGGAGCAACACGTGGATAAAGTATCAGGAAAAGAAGTATTTAAGGGGGCAAGAAGTAAAGAGAAAGGGGGGAGAAAAAAAAAGAGATTGTAACCTTTAAGAAAGAAAGAGAAATAACACAGAAGAGTCCTCAGCTTACGTCCGAGGAGGTCTATTTGCAATTGTCATTTGTTATTTACAAGTATTTGTAACTCTTAGCCTGTTATCAAGTTCTCAATACCTCTAACCTAGATTTGAAAGCCCACGCTCTACAAATTTTATTGTTTAAGGCTCATTGGGCCTGAGCCCGTAGCTGTCTTTGGGTCCAGGTGCAATTGTGCACTTACAATTGGCGCCGTCTATGGGAAATCTAGTCTAGAAGGAGCAGGGATACTATGGAAGGCTTAGGTCCTCACCATGCAGAATCACAGGGATCACAACCGGAGGATCTTTTCGAACGTCTTGAGCGTCGAAGGAATCGCATGGGAAGTGTCCATACAGAATACCCCGGGGCTAGCCATACTTATGGTGGGGGTAGCACCACCCACGAGAATGGCGCTAAAGCCATGCAGAAGGAGATCAATCGTTTGAAGAGAAAGCTACGCCGCGCCAGACGTAGGTCTTCACCGTCCTCATCTAATCCTTCCTCAGAGGAGGTTCAGGGAGGTAGTTACAGCTCAAGGTCATGCTCACCCCCCAGCGCAATGTCCTCTTGCGAGGAGGACGACCAGCCAGCTCGCAAACACAAGAAACTTCCTTCCAGGGGCTTGGGGAACGATGCTATGAGCCGGGCGTTGCACCAACTCTCCAAATCTCCATTCTCACGGAGGATTGAGAAGGGGAGGCTCCCCAGGAGGTTTACCCAGCCCACCTTCACCATCTACAATGGCCGGACTGATCCAGTGGAGCACGTGAGTCACTTTAACTAGAGGATGGCAGTGCACTCTCACAACGAGACCCTGATGTGTAAAGTTTTCCCCTCTAACTTGGGACCTGTTGCTATGAGGTGGTTCAACGGCCTTAAATCGGGGTCTGTAGGTTCGTTTGGGGAGCTTACTAGAGCATTCGCTTCGCGGTTCATTACGTGTAGCAGAGTACCTCGGCCATTGGACTCACTGCTATCCATGACCATGAGGGAAGGGGAGACGCTGAAAGCATATTCCGACCGGTACTGGAAGATGTTTAATGAAATAGATGGTGACTTTGATGAGGTGGCGCTTAATACCTTTAAGGTAGGTCTGCCTACTGATCACGACTTGAGAAAGTCTTTGACCAAAAAGCCTGTCTGCAGCGTACGTTGCCTCATGGATCGTATTGATGAATACAAAAGGGTAGAGGAGGACCAGCAGTAAGGAAAGGGAAAGGAGAAGGTTATCCCGCAGGAGAGAAGGGATTTCAGGTCGGACAGATATCACAACAACAAGCCAGAGAGATTATATCGGCCAGTCCGGCTCGGCACATCAGGCCGTAAACACTATGTTCCGAGAACCAGTGCACCAACTATTGGAGAAAGTTCGTAAGGAGCCCTTCTTCAAGTGGCCTAGTAAGATGGCAGGGGACCCTACGAAGAGGAATCAGAACCTCTTTTGTCGGTACCATCAGGACGTGGGTCACACTACCGAGAACTGTCGGACCCTTTGGAACCACTTGAAGCAGCTTGTCAGTGAAGGAAAATTGAAGCAGCACTTGTGTCAATCTACTGGGCAGGGTAGTCAAGCTGGCTCAAACAACCAGAGGAACAATCCATCTCGGCTGGCATTGGGAACAATTAACGTTCTCTTCGCTGCACCTAGCAGGACCGGCTCAGGTACCACTAGGGTGATGGTGGTTTCCCATTCTCAGGCCGAGGAGGCAGGCTGCAGGTCAAAGAGATTGAAGGTGACTTTGCCCGTCTTGGGATTCTCCGAAGAGGATAAGGTTGGTACCATTCAACCCCATGACGATGCTCTTGTGGTCACTCTTAGGATAGGGAATTATGATGTGAAGAGGGTGATGATTGATCAGGGCAGCGGTGCAGATATCATGTACCCTGACTTATTCAAGGGGCTAAGGTTGAAGTTGGAGGATCTCACTCCTTATGATTCGCCACTTATAAGCTTTGAAGGAAGAGTCGTTGTGCCGAAGGGACAGATTCGTTTGCCCGTTCAATTTGGTTCAGAAACGGTTGAGGTGGATTTCATTATGGTTGATGCGTACTCCCCATATACAGCTATCCTCGCCAAGCCATGGCTACACGCCCTGGGAGCAGTCTCCTCTACCTTGCATGTTAAGGTCAAGTTCCCCTTGGGGGAATATGTTGAAGAGATCCTCGGCAGTCAATCGGTGGCAAGGCAATGTATATCGGCTGCAGTGCTGCACCAGACAGAAGCCGAATCTTCGGCTTTAATCATCAAAGACTTATAGCAATTAATGACCCCTTATGCACTTGGAGTGGTGACAGGAGAGGAGACACATTGTGAGGAGTTAGAGAAGTTTTTGGTAGCCGATGACCCAGAGAGGTTCTTCCAAGTCGGCATACGTTTGCCGCACCATGAGAAGATGAGTTGTTGAAATTTTTGAAAGACAATATCGATGTTTTTGCATGGGATCCTTATGAAGCTCCAAGCGTAGATCCGAGCTTCATTTGTCATCGTTTAAACGTCAACCCTGCCATTGTTCTGAAAAGGCAGCCACCTCGGCGTTCTTCTAGAGAACATTCCGAGGCTGTGAAGGAAGAGGTGCTCAAACTCAAGAGGGCTGGGGCTATCAAAGAATTTTTCTACCCTGAGTGGTTAGCGCATACGGTTGTGGTTAAAAAGAAGAATGGAACGTGGAGAGTATGTGTGGACTTCACTGATTTGAACAAGGCCTGTCCCAAGGATTCGTTCCCAATGCCGCGTATTGACCAACTGGTGGATGCCACTGTCGGACATCCTCGTATGAGTTTTTTGGATGCCTTCTAGGGTTACCATCAGATTCCATTAGCATTGGAGGATCAAGAAAAAACGGCTTTCATCACTCCAACCGGGAACTACCACTATAAGGTCATGCCATTTGGTTTGAAAAATGCTGGGGCTACCTACCAAAGAATGATGACCAGAATGTTCGAACTGTAACTAGGGAAGACCATTGAGGTATATGTGGATGATATGGTGGTGAAGAGTAAAACAATACCTTCACACGTGAAAGACCTGGCCGACACCTTTCAGATGTTAAGAAAGTACAAGCTGCGCCTTAACGCCTCAAAGTGCTCTTTTGGCGTAGGGTCTGGAAAGTTCTTGGGATATATGATTACTTATAGAGGCATAGAGGTAAACCCAGCGCAGGTTAAGGCTATTCAGGATTTGCAGCCTCCTCGGAACCCAAAAGAAATCCAGAAATTGACTGGAATGATTGCCGCATTGAACAGATTATATCTCGGTCAGCTGACCGATGTCGTCCTTTCTTCCAGTTGTTGAACAAGTGGAAAGGGTTTCAGTGGACCGAGAACTGCGTGTTAGCTTTCCAACAGCTTAAGCAATATCTTTCTCTGCCACCCATTCTGTCTCGCCCCGAGGTGGACGAGATTTTGTTTGCTTATCTGGCAATGGCCGTCCACGCGGTCAGCTTGGTCCTCATAAGGGACGAAAGCGGGGTGCAAAGACCGGTCTACTACGTTAGTAAGTCTTTGAATGAGGCCGAGGTGCGCTACCTGCTCTTGGAGAAGGCACTTCTAGCCATAGTTCATGCCATGTGAAAGCTTCCTCATTACTTCCAGTCCCACACTGTGGTGGTTCTGACCTACCTAATTTCCCCTCAAGGCGGTGCTACATAGTGCCGACTACTCAGGCAGGGTGGCAAAGTGGGGAACCATTCTGGGGGCTTTTGACGTTAAATACAAGCCTCACACCTCGGTGAAGGGTCAGGTCCTCGCTGACTTAGTGGCAGAGTTTGCCTAACCATTGCTAGAAGAAACTCTGAAAGAAGCACACATGGATGAAAAATCAGTTGGTGTTATCACGGCCGCAGCCCTTCCGGCTTGGAAAATGTATGTGGATGGGGCAGCCAATCAGAGAGGGTCTGGTGTTGGACTTGTCCTAATATCCCCTGAGGGGATTACCTTCGAAAAATCTCTAAGGCTGTCATTCTCGGCTACTAATAATGAAGCCGAGTACGAAGCAGTCTTGGTGGGCATGAACATGGTACATAATATGGGTGGAAAGGAAGTCCATGCGTTCTCAGACTCTCAGTTAGTAGTCAGCCAGGTCAGGGACCATGGAGGCTAGAGACCCAAGAATGCAAGAATATTTGGCCCAGGTCAAGCGTCAGCAAGCTGAATTTGACTCCTTTGTCTTAGCTCACATCTCTAGGAGTGGAAACACCCATGCAAACTCCTTGGCAACATCTTCGGCTCAGGGCTTGCCCAGGATTATCCTTGTGGAGGATTTGCTAGAACCCACTCTTACCGTTGTAAACGCAGCTCTCATTCATCTGATAAGGCCTGGACCTAGTTGGATGGACCCGGTCGTATCTTTCCTTAAGAATGACATCCTTCCTGAAGACAAGTCTGAAGCTGATAAGATACATCGAAAGGCGTCACGCTTCTGGTTTTCCAAGGACCAGAAACTGTATAAACGATCATTCTCAGGACCGTACTTGTTGTGTGTGCACCCTGAATCAACGGAAGCACTTCTAGAGAACTGCATGAAGGGATTTGTGGGAGCCACACCGGGGGAAGATCCTTAACCCACAGAGCTCTGACTCAGGGTTATTGGTGGCCCAATATGCAGAGGGAGGCTTAGGACTATGCCAGGAAATGTGATCAATGCCAGAGATTCGCCCCTAATATTCATCAACCTAGAGGGGTTTTTAATCCCCTCTCAAGTCCTTGACCTTTCGCACAATGGGGATTGGACATAGTGGGGCCATTTCCAAGGGCAGTAGGTAACAAAAGATGGCTGCTCGTGGGGATGGATTACTTCACTAAATGGGTCGAGGCTGAGCCCTTAGCAAACATCAGAGACGTTGATTCCAAGAAGTTTGTTTGGAAGAACATCATCACTAGGTTTGGAATACCACATTCGCTTATATCAGACAATGACGTTCAATTTGACAGCAGGACTTTTAGGAAGTATTGCAGTGATATGGGCATCATAAATGGATACTCCACCCCAGCTTATCCTCAGGAAAATGGGCAAGTCGAGGCTGTTAACAAGGTCATAATCAGTGGGCTGAAGAAAAGGTTAGACGATGCGAAAGGCAGATAGGTAGAAGAACTCCCACATGTCTTGTAGACGTATCGGACTACACCGCGCAGGTCCACGGGAGAAATACCATTCTTTATGACTTATGGAGCTGAGGCGGTGATACCCCTGGAATCTGGATTTCCCACCCTGAAGACGAGTTCTTTTAGCCCGGAGAATAACGATGGACTCCTGGAGAAAGGTCTTGACTTACTTGAGGAACGACGCGAGGAAGCTATGGTCCAAATGGCTTATTATCAACAGAAGCTTAAGCGGGGATATGATGCCCATGTAAAGCTAAGGCCACTCGTACCTGGGGATCTTGTACTAAGAAAAGTTGTGGGCACTTCTAAGAACCCAGCTTGGGGTAAGCTAGGGCCAAACTGGGAAGGCCCCTATCGCATTGTTTCAGTAGCAGGCATAGGGTCGTATCGGCTAGTTGACCTAGATGAAAGAATTGTACCACGCCCATGGAATGTAAATAACCTTCGAAGGTATTTATTAATAAAATATGCTTTTGTTTGTTCTTAGTTCAAAGTTATAAATACCTCAGGGGCTTGTAATTACTATTCTTAAGAATCAAATAGAAACTTGGTTAAATGTAGTCCTCGGACCACAAACCTGGTGGAAATTGATATTTTGTCATTTGTTAAACAGAACCTTAGTTATGCTGGGTCCTCGGACCTCCTACTTTGGGGAATTAACATTTGAAGTTACTATTCTTAAGAATCAAACATAAACTTGGTTAAGTGTAGTCCTTGGACCACAAACCTGGTGAAAATTGATGTCTTATCATTTGTTAAACAGAACCTTAGTTATGCCGGGTCCTCGGACCTCCTACTTTGGCTAAATTAACATTTGAAGTTACTATTCTTAAGAATCAAACAGAAACTTGGTTAAGTGTAGTCCTCGAACCACAAACCTGGTGGAAATTGATATCTTGTCATTTGTTAAACAGAACCTTAGTTATGCCGGGTCCTCGGACCTCCTACTTTGGGAAAATTAACATTTGAAGTTACTATTCTTAAGAATCAAACAGAAACTTGGTTAAGTGTAGTCCTCAGACCACAAACTTGGTGGAAATTGATATCTTGTCATTTGTTAAACAGAACCTTAGTTATGCCGGGTCCTCGGACCTTCTACTTTGGGAAAATTAACATTTGAAATTACTATTCTTAAGAATCAAATAGAAACTTGGTTAAGTGTAGTCCTCGGACCACAAACCTGGTGGAAATTGATATCTTGTCATTTGTTAAACAGAACCTTAGTTATGCCGAGTCCTCGGACCTCCTACTTTGGGGAAATTAACATTTAAAGTTACTATTCTTAAGAATCAAACAGAAACTTGGTTAAGTGTTGTCCTCGGACCACAAACCTTGTGGAAATTGATATCTTAACATTTGTTAAACAGAACCTTGGTTATGCTGGTTCTCGGACCTCCTACTTTGGGAAAATTAACATTTGAAATTACTATTCTTGATATCTTGTCATTGTTCTTATTCTTATCACATGTCTTGTGGAAATCAGTACCCTATCATTCATTAATTCGGATCTTAAGTTCTATATCTTTAAGTGTTAAGCATATTTTTGTAAGGAGTGGTTCTTGGACCTTACATCCTATTAAAAGCAATACTTCAGATTACATAGGTTTAACCATCATATGAGTTTTCTAACTAAGGCATTGTTTAATATTCAAACTAAGTTATATGGCTGTTTTGAAGTTGTAGTTGTTTGATTGGTGGAGTCAGACTTATTTATGCTGTTCTCCCTTTAACTATTTGTTAGTGAAAACTTTCATGGCAAACACAAAAAAATAAAGTAAAACAAAGACAACATGAAGGAAAGTTGAATAAAAATGTTCTTCATTAATTATATACAAAAAGGGGAGTACAGAAAGTTCCTATACTAGGCCCTAAGCTAGGGGAGGGGGTCTTGGAGGGAGCTGCTGCCAGCCTCAGTACTCTTCAGTTCCAGCTCAAAGGTAGACAAGACTTGCTTCCCTTTGTCTGTTGAAGGAATGAGGGGCTCCCGTTTTGAATCTGCTCCTTCTCGGCACCACCACACTTGTCCTTCTCTTTATGGGAACCTTCAGGTTCTGTAGGATCAGGAACAAGTTCTTGCACCACAGGAGGAAGGGCAGGAGAGGCAGTAACAGGAGGGTCTTCAATCTCCTATATGTCTAGCGGGAGCCAAATATTCTCAGGCTTCCTCAGCTCGGAAGCTTGAGGAACCCCTGTTGCATCCATGGCCTCCCAGACCTGCTGACAGTACTCTCGGCATAGGGCCGCAAAAGCCTCTGTCAGCAGTTCTTGCGTTCTGGTCACCCCCTCCTGATAGCTGGCCTTCTTCGCAGCCTCCAGTGCTTGCTTGTGGGCGCGAGCCTCCTCCTTTACTCGCGTAAGCTCCTTCTCCAAGTCAGAGCGTGCTCGTTGTGCTAGAGCGAGCTCGTCGTCTTTTTGGGGAAGAAGCTTACGCTGCCCTCTCCACTTGGGTCTCCATCGTCTTCAAGCTGGCCTCGACACCATCTCTCTCTCTCTCTTCAGGTCGGCCAGCTGCGATGTGAGCTTCCCGTTTTCTGCTAGGCCTGGCCTAGGGACCTTTCTGCCTCCTGCCTAAGCTTTTGCTCCATTCCAGCTCGCTTCCAATAGTCCTCCACAAACTTCTTGGCAGTGAAAACTTCTTGGATGGACTGCGAAAATGTTAGAAGTTAAAAATGGTAAAGTATCTACAAATGAATCTAGAGTGCAAGTGTCAGGTGGAACTTACCAGAGCTAGACCCCTTTTTAATGAAAGGAATAACTGAGGCTGACTCATTTTTTCCAAGTTTTCCATGTCCTTGGGCAGTAGAAGAGGACGCTCTAACACCTCGGCCAAGTGGTGGGCGTGGCCTTGCTGGACTGTCCTGATGCTGGAGTGGCAGGGAATTGGTGAGCCATCCAGCCTCAGGTCAGGAGACCAGGTGGCCGGAGCTTGGCGCACCTCGGCCACGTTCCTGATTTCCCCACTTTCGACTGAACGGGCCTACCCTTTGCCCTTGTCCAGCGTCTGCTGCTGGGCCGGCGCTGGCAGTTGTTTTTGTTTCTTTGGCTTCTCACCACCAGCCCTCTCGGCCTCCCCCTTCCTTTTCTTCTTGGGGTCTTTGGCCGGAGGGGGTTGGTCGGCTGAAGGAGGAGGAGGTGGTGTAAAGCCGGGGGAATTTGGGACCCCCTTGTTCCCTTCTTTGCCACTTGTGCGCCTCTCGCGGTCATAAGGTCCTTCAGCTCGTCCATCTCTTCTTCAATGGAGCTGCCGTCTGTACGCGCTATCACTAGACCTTCAATCCCAGAGGCCTCAGCTGCTTCTTCTTCCTCGTCGGAAAGGACAACGAACGGGTTTCCACGAGGTCGTGGGGAGTCCTCGAGCCGAAACTGTTCTATCTCCTCGTCCAACGTGTTCGAAGAAGACACTTGCTCCCTCTGGGACAGCAATTGCCTGAGAGTGCACAGCAAGTGGGATTGCCGCAATGGGCTGTGTGTACAGTACGGTGTGAGGGGCGTCAGGGATGTCGTGGTCAGCCAAAAAGTGGGGTCAGGCTACGTGAATTCTCCTGCGCCTTCGGTCACCCGCTATTATTGTGTTCTCGATCTCTTGGAAGTCCGAGGAGATGGGATCGTACCCCAGAATCAAGTGAGCTGCCCTAAGTTGTAAGTCTCCGCTGGCGAACACCTCGGAGCGTAGCACTCTATTCAAATCGACAACGTTGCAATGGCTTAATCGTGAGTGCACGTGTTGCTTATCTGCAAAGAAAGACATCCAAATAAATAAACATGGTCAGATTCGTATAACAGGCAATAAGTCAAGTTAGCTGCTCAAGTAAACGTAAAAGCACATTTCTAGATGTTAGAGGGAGTTATGGGGTAGGAAGTTAAATCCTAGGGTGTCGCACCTAGATCTCCCCACTCAACTGGGCAGTGAGGGCCGTCGTGCCAGTTGCCAGAGACGATGAGGTAGTCATCCTTCGTGCCTTTATTGGATTTGGGCAGACAGGAGATTAACCTAACGACACTAGAATGAGATTTGATGTAATAACCTACCTTGGTAAGTTTGTGGCACTCGTACATAAAAACAACATCGTGCCAGGTAAGGTTGAGACCCATTTGCTCGTTTAGAGCGTCGAAGCTACCTAAAACTCTAAAAACGTTTGGAGTGCACTGATCGGGGCACAACCGGTGGTTGCGGAGGTACTCTTTGGTTACAGGTTTCATTGGGAGGGTCATCCCACTTTCTACAAAGGCGACCATTGGGTTGATGACCTCTCCGGTTTTCCTAGAACCGGCCACGGCTTCCGCCGGGCAGTATTGTAAACCTACGTTGCTGGGAATACGATACTTGGCTCTAAAACCTTCCATCCCAACGGCAGTATCAACTAGACACTTAAACCTCCCCATCAGAAAGGAACGAAAGACTAAGTTCTAAGAGGAAGAACGGTTATAAGGGGAGCCGAGGACAGGATCCAAGGAGAAAGGGTTAAGGAAAAAAGGAATAAGAACTTACAAATTCCAAGTTGTGCGAATTTCCACGGATTTCTGCAGACAAAAGGTGATTACTGGTGTTTTGATGGGATTAGCCTCTGGAAAAGAATATGAAGGCGCAGGTTCCTGAAGCGTCACGACGTGCGGGAACCGGCCTTGAAAGTGTATTTGTCCCGCCCAAATTTTCATGGAGTAACAAGGACCGTTGGATGCTCATCTCACAGTTGAACGTGGGGGACAAGGTGTAACTTACGGTAATAAATGCGCGCGTTTTTGAAAATAAAACCGCCAAGTGGCATCCTCTGGAACGCGAAACGGTCTCCACACATGCAATTATTACAAAAACATATGGGGAAAATTCTCGATGGATCAAAACCCTATTTTTCTCCTCGGATGCTGAAAAATAGAGTTTTGAGGGGCTATTGTAGGGAGTAAAATGATCCAAGCGGGCATATGGGCCTTTGGGCTTTAGCAAGGAGGGCTGACTTGCTCTTGAGATAAGAATTTGTTAGTACTACGAATCGGCCCATATGCCGAGGGTCCGAGGACACATCCGAGGGTGATTTTCTCCTCGGACAGACCCAGGAGAACTTGGAACTTCATTATAAAAGTCAAGACACACTCTGTGAAGAATAATGGTGAA